>CM050172.1:25821788-26011162 GCA_027410445.1 Discoglossus pictus | reverse complement strand
CAGGTACTTGAAACAGAGATTTCCTCTCAGCCCATCAGCAGAGCTGGTTTGTCTTAAACAGCAGTTTTACTAGGACTGTGGTCCTCTTTAATTATAACACTTACCGTGTTCAGTCTCTCACTCTCAGGCTTTCTGGTATCCAGCAGGACTTGTCACTAGCAGCTCCAGGAAACAGCAGTACAGCACTCCAAACACAGCTTTTCCAAAACAGTTCACCTTGGTGTATCTGTGTGAGCAAACTATTCTCTACAGCAGTCCAAGCAGCTGACAGCTCTGTCAGTTAGCTGCAACTCCCAGGCTCCTCAAAGCTTGTGTACTTGGCTAGGCCTAAGAGCCTCTGGCCGCAGCTTCCACACTCAGCTCACACGACATAGGCCAGAGCCTTATCAGCCTTCCTTTCCTTGTGTGTGTGTTTTAAATGGCTTATCACACCTGCAGCTTCACTTAGCACAGCTTTGGGAATTAACTCTGAGTTCCCTCAAACAGATTCCTTAATACTGTGTGATTTGCACCATCCCGCAATATACAGTTGAGCTCATCAGTTTGCATACCCTTGGTGGATTGGTAATATATGTACCATTTTTAAAGAAACTGCGAGTGAGCAGGCAAAACACATTTCTTTTATTTCTTATGGGATTCATATTCAAATGTAGGTTATAACAGAATGGCACAATCATAAAACAAAACATGGCAACGAAGGAAAAAAATTAAATTACCCTGTTCAAAAGTTTGCATACCCTTAGTTCTTAATACTGTGTAATGCCCCCTTTAACATCCATGACAGTGTGCAGTCTTTTAAACTAGTTGTCTATGAGGCCCCTAATTCTTGCAGGTGGTATAGCTGCCCATTTGTCTTGGCAAAATGCATCCAGGTAATGCAAAGTCTTTGGTCGTCTTGCATGAACCGCACGGTTGAGATCTCCCCAGAGTGGCTTGATGATATTAAGGTCAGGAGACTATGATGGCCACTCCATAACCTTCACCTTTTTCTGCTGTAGCCACTGGAGGGTCAACATGGCCTAGTGCTTATTGTCATTGTCATGCTGTAAAGTCCAAGAGTGTCCCATGCACAGCCTTCGTGCAGAAGAATGCAAATTGTCTGCCAGTATTTTCTGATAACATGCTGCATTCATCTTGCCATCAATTTTCACAAGATTCCCTTTGACTTTAGAGCTCACACCTACAAAACATCAGTGAGCCACCACCATGATTCACAGTGGGGATGGTATTATTTTCAGTATAGGCCTGGTTGACCCCTCTCCAAACATAGTGCTTATGGTTTTGACCATAAAGCTCTATTTTGGTCTTGTCACTCCAAATTATAGTGTGCCCGAAGCTGTAAGGCATGTCAAGGTGTTCTTGGACATATTGTAACTACATTTTTTGTGGCATTGGCACAGTAATGGCTTCTTTCTGGAACCTCAACAATTCAGCTAATTTTTGTTCAAGTATCGTTGTATTGTGCGCCTTGAAAAAAATCACACCATCTTTTCTCATAGCAGCCTGTATTTCTCCTGAGGTTACCTGTGGGTTTTTTCTTTGTATTCTGAACAATTCTTCTGGCATTTGTGGCTGAAATCTTTCTTGGTTTACCTGACCTTGGCTTGGTGTCAGGAGATCCTCTAATTTTCCACTTCTTAATAAGTGATTGATCAATACTGACATTTTTAAGGCTTTAGGTATCTTTTTATATCCTTTCCATCTTTATGAGGTTCCATTACCTTGTTAGGCAGGTACTTTTTATGCTCCCCATGGCTCAGTTTTTAGCCTGCTCAGTGCATCAACTTGAGAGCTAACAAACTCATTGACTATTTATACACAGACACTAATTGCAATTTAAATAGCCACAGGTGTAGGACATTAACCTTTAATTGTCTTTTTAACTTGTGTGTATCACATTGTGTGACTATAACAAGGCCAAACATTCAAGAGTATGTAAACTTTTTATCATGCTAGAGTCTGTTGAACTAAAGTGATAGCTAATTAATATTTGGGAGTCACTCATTTGCATAAGGATACAGAAAGCACTATGCTTATTTTCTCACAAATGTTTTACTGTAGAAACATATGGCTTATAAAATATATCGATTTTTATTTCATTTACTTTAACATTAACTAAAAAAACAGCTCGATTTTGGTGTGACATAGTCCCTAAAAGTAGGATTTTTATAAATAATTTCCTTTGTAGCCTCAGATACTGGAGGAATCCATTTTACCTTTACAAGTACCTGGAGCTCTGAACTCCTAAATCGGTAATCACACATTGGAAAGACTTGGTTTATCACATATTATAATTGTCTAACTACGAGACATCGTCACGCTTTTCTTTGTGTGTATGACTTAGGCGATGATCGACGAAGCTGTAAACTCGCAGCAGTTAGGCAATGAGCGAGGCGAGCCGTTGAGGCACTAAAACTCGCAGCACTTAGGCAATGAGCACCAAAGGTGCAAATTGCCTGCGAGGCGAGCAGTTGCCATTAAAAGTCGCAGCACTTATCTCAGTGGAGGCAATGAAACATGCGTGACTTAGCCAGAAAGGACCGCCAAAGGTGCTCCTGTGAGCCTTGCGAAGCGAGGCCAGGCAATCAGACATTGAAAAATGCGGGACTTAGCCTCAAAACACTTAGGAAACGCGGGATTGCCTTAGGCAGCAAACACTGCACAAACACGGGACTTAGAGAAAAAATTACGAGACGTAAAGTTAACGACCGAACCTCTCAAATGGTCAAACATGAAAAACACAAAAAATACCAAAAAAATAAAAAGCCAGGACAACCGCTAGACTAATTTACCAAAATCAACGCACAGTGTTTGCAGCAGCACTCTGCTAGGCACGCCACTGGCTTCCCATAGCCTCCAGAATAAAATACAAAATGATGACTCCAACATATAGAGCCCTCCACAATAATGCACCCTCCTACATCTCTGCTCTCATCTCAAAATACGCTCCCACCCGCCCTCTTCACTCTGCTAATGACTTTCTTCTCGTCAACTCCTCTCACTCCCGTCTACAGGACTTTTCTCGTGCTGTCCCTATACATTGGAACTCCTTGCCTCTCTCCACTAGATTATCCTCATGCCTCAAATCCTTCAAAATATCTTTAAAAACGCTTCTATTCAAATACGCCTATCATCTTTACCCTTTACATGCTCTATTAATCTATCCCTCTCCTGTACACCAGCCACACCCTTAGAATGTAAGTTGTGAGATTTAAATCTCGCTAGGTGCTTCAGGGAAAGCACGGGGTATGTCTGATTGAAAGCCCAATAACAGGGCCCTCCATCCTTTGCACTGTTTGAAATGGTTCTTGACTTTTCCTTAACCCCTGTATAGCGCTACAGAAGATGTTGGCAAGTTATAAATAAAGGATAATAAAAATAATAATAATAATTTCTTAATCCCATTTTTTTTAGGCGGCCCATATTAGTACTCACAGCTGAGGCTAGAGGAGTTCATCAGGGTGGGACATCGATGGTCCCTGTACCTCCTCCTAGAAGGATTTATAAGAGCCGAATCCCGGTTCTAAGGAGGAGGATTATGTGAGTGAGGATCAAAATATAAGTGTAGCAATAGTGATAATATTAATATTTACAACCAGTCATGACAAAAACTTGTTAGAGTATTGTAAAAGGTAGAGTGAGGGTGAGGATCTGTGAGGAGGAGGATTGATAGGCAATCACACATTTGAAAGACCTTGGCCTCTATTAAATTGCAAGCCTGCAGTTGCCTTCATACCGGCCGCAATTCGTTCATCGCTTTCGCCATCTTTTAAAGTGCAGTATTGACGTTTTATTTGCTTTTACATTGCTACAAACAGGTATTTAACCCACTTGCAAGTCCTCTTGGCTCCATTTACCATTTAAGGGTGTGAAAACAACTGCAGGTTTGAGGAACTGTGAAAAAATAATAGCAATTTGTGATTTCAGCGATTGCGGTCTTGACAGATTAAAGATCACCTTTTCTCTCTCACACCATCTTTTTCTCTCCCCCTTTCTATTTTTTGTCCCTTCCTCTTCTCTCTCCTTCTGTTTCTCGCTCCCTCTCTTTCCCTCTCAGTGTCCTCCTCTCTCTCCTCTCTCTCCCTCTTTCTCTCTCCTTCTCCCTGCTCTCTCTCTCTCCCCTCTTTGTTTCCTTCTCCTCTGTCTATCTCCCTTCTCTCTCACCCTCCCCTCTCTCCCCCTTTCTCTCCATCTCCCTCTCTCTGTCCCCCAGTTTCCCCCTTTCTTCCACTCTCTCCCTCTCCCCCTCAATTTCTGTCTCACTCTTCCCTCTCTCTCTCTCTCCTTTCCCCTCCCTGCCTCCATCTTCTCTCTCTCCTTCCCTCCCTCCCTCTTTCTCCCCTTTTCTCTCTCTCTATATCTCTCCCTCTTCCTAATGCTCCCCTCCACCTCTCTCTCTCCCTCTTTCTCTTGCTCTCTGTCTCTCTCTCCTCCTCTAACTTTCCCTCTCCCCCTCTTTTCTCCATCTCTCTCTCTCTCTTATATTTGTCTCCATCTTCCTCTCTCTCCTTTTCTCTCTATCTCCCCCTCTTTCTCCCCATCTTCCCCCTCTTTCTCTCTCCCTCTCCTTCTTTCAGTCTCTCCCCACTCTATTTCTCTTTCTATCTCTCTCTCTCTCTCCCACTCTTTGTCTTCCTCTCTCTTTCTTTCTCTCCCTCTTTCTCCCTGTGTCTCTCTGTCTTACCCACTATCTCTCTCTCAACCTACTCTCGATCTCTCTACCTCCTTTCTTTCTCTCCTTCTTTCTCTCCCCCTTCTCTCTCTTTCTCCCCTCCTTCTCCCTCTCTCTCTCTCTCCCTCTCTTTTCTCTCTATTTCTCCCTAAACCTTTTCTATCTCTCTCCCCTTTCCCCCCCCGCTCACTCTCCCTCTGCACTCTTTCTCCCTATCCCCTCTTTCTCTTTCTCCTGCTCTCTTTCTCTCTCCCTCACTTCCCCTCTTTCTGTCTCTCTCATCTCCCTATTTATGTCTCTCTTCCCACTCTTTGTCTACCTCTCTCTCCCTCCTGTTCTCTCTCTCACCCTTTTCTCCCCCTCTCTCTCCCACTCTCCCTCACTCCCCTCTTTGTCTCCCTCTCTCTCCCCCCTTGTTTTTCTCTCTCTCACCCCTTTCTCCCCCTCTCTCTCTCCCACTCTACCTCAATCCTTTCTTTTTCTCCCTCTCTCTTTCTTTCTCTCCCTATGTCTTTTCTCTCTCTCCCATTTGCCTCTCTCTCTCCCTTTATCTTTATCTCTCCTTTTCTCTATCTTCCCCTCTCCCTTTTTCTTTTTCCTTTCTTTCTTTCCCTCCCTCTCTCTAGTCCCCTCTTTCTTTCTCTCCCTTTCCGTCTCCCCCCCTCCCCCCACTTCCCTAAACTTTGTGCCCGCGCTGGTTCGGGAGCTCCTCCCACTGGCGACTCCTCCCACTGGCAGCTCCTCCTCTCCTCCATCGGACTGATAGCAGAGAGCAGGGGCTGTAGAGTAAGGAACAGGGTGGGGGGGTGCAGGAGGAGGGAGGCAGGAGGAGGGAGCCAGTGAAGGGTATGGAGTGATTCTAGGTGGGTGGCAACTGGTGCCACCACCTAGCTACGCTACTGGTCATAGTTTATATATTATAATAGCTGTTATTAAAATGAAAAACAAGTGCTGCAAAGGATAAACCATTTCTTAATCCAATTGTTTTTAGGCGGCCCATATTAGTTTCAAGAGCGGAGGCTGGAGGAGTTCATCACGAGGACGTCACATCTATGATTCCTCTACCTCCTCCTAGAAGGAGCCGAATCCCCGTTCTAAGGAGGAGGATTATACGAGTGAGGATCAAAATATAAGTGTAGCAATAGTGCAATAGTGATAATATTAATACTTACCACCAGTCATGATACAAAATTGTTTGAGTATTATAAGAGGTAGTGCAGGAGTGATGATCTGTGAGGAGGAGTACTAATCCTAACTAAGGTATGAAAGACGTAACTGTCCTCTGTCATCATATCAGCCTAACCAATCAAAAAGCAGACTATTTTGTTTTTCTTTTTTTTAAGTAAATTATCAAAAATAAGTAGTTTTACAAATATATTTTTTGAGAAAATAAATCAAGTAAATATGTTATTATAAAATTCAAACTTGTACATAATTGTGTTTTTATAAAAAATGTATGAACTGAAAATAATCACTATTCACACTTCTGGGATACATTACAATAAGCAAATGGAGAACACTCTAAGAAAGAAAATTGTCTTCAACTTTATTCATTTTGGTGAAGAACTCTGCAATGAGTAACTAAAATGATATCAGTATACTGAGATAGTACAATCAGTTGGCATCTAGGCCTATATGGGATTAGTATTGGCATTGGGGTGAGGTGCACAAGACAACAGGCAGATATTATAATGGGACTTAGAAAAGGATATTAATTTGTCCAATAATATATGAACAATATGAGGTTCTTTGTTATCCTCCAAAAATAATACGGTCTGCCCAAATGTTATAGTTGAATACCTGCACTAATCCCATATAGGCCTAGATGCCAAATAATCCTACTATCTCTTTATACTGATATCATTGTAATTACTCACTGCGGCGTTGTTCACCAAAATGAATGAAGTTGAAAATAATTTTCTTTTTTTAGAGTGTTTTCCATTTGCTGATTGTAGTGGGTTATTATTTGGTGTCAAGCACACGGAAACACGAGTTTGGCTGCAATTAGAATTTCATAACAATACATTAATTATAAAGCCATATAATTGCAAGCCCGCATCTTGCACGATACATGGCGTATGTCTGCGGGTGTGCTGCTGGCTCCCGTTTGTCTCCGATTCTGGGGGTTTTCAATTGAAGGAGCCCGCTCGTTACTGGCCCGAAAGCCGACTCCGTAAACCATGCACTCCTCCTTATTGCTAAATAAACATACTCATCGGCATGTACCATGTGGAAATAAAATGAATAGGAGTAAATCATATCCCATGTGGCTTAACAATGACTTAAAGATCATGATGAGGAAAAAGAAACATACATTTAAATTATATAAGAAGGAGGGAAGAGAGGCAGCTTTATGTGACTATAAGGAAATCAACAAGGCTTGCAAAAGGGCTATTAGACTGGCTAAAATAGAAAATGAGAAGTCAGTTGCAATGGAAAGTAAGACTAACCCTAAAATATTTTTTAAATATATTAATGGGAAGAAGACAAGGAAGGAAGCTATAGGAACATTACAATGTGACACAGGCCATCTGATAATTAGTGACCAGGAAAAGGCAGATGAGCTAAATAGGTTATTTTCGTCAGTACACACAAGGGAGGTACCAGTGGTTGGGACACCGCAACATAATGGGGCTACACAACCATCACTAAATAATTGGTTAACGCAGGATGAAATCCAAAAGAGATTGGGGAAAATAAATGTTAATAAAGCCCCAGGTCCTGATGGAATACATCCAAGGGTACTGAGGGAGCTGGGTTCTGTAATAGCCAAACCATTATATCTAATCTTTCAAGACTCACTCACCACAGGGTCTCTACCGGATGACTGGAGAAAAGCAGAGGTGATACCTATATTTAAGAAGAGATCAAGAGCAAATCCAGGGAATTATAGACCAGTGAGCCTCACATCTGTAGTTGGGAAGCTTTTAGAAGGGTTAATAAGGGACAGATTACAAGAATATGTCTATTTGAACAAGATCATAGGTAGTAGTCAACACGGATTTATGAAGGATAGGTTGTGTCAGACCAATCTAATTAGTTTCTATGAGGAGGTTAGTAGGAACTTGGATCAGGGCAACTCAGTGGATGTAGTCTTTTTAGATTTTTCAAAGGCATTTGATACAGTGCCACATGGAAGACTAGTGAGCAAACTTAGGGATACAGGAATTGCAGTAAATATCTGCTCATGGATCGAGAGCTGGCTAAAAGACAGGAAGCAAAGGGCGGTTGTAAATGGAACATACTCCGATTGGTCTAATGTGATAAGTGGGGTTCCTCAAGGTTCAGTATTAGGTCCTCTCCTTTTTAACATATTTATTAATGACATAGAAGTAGGACTCGAAAGTAGTGTCTCCATTTTTGCTGATGACACTAAGTTGTGCAAGGTAATAAAATCAGATAATGATGTACTTTCCCTACAAAGGGATTTGCATAAATTAAAGAAATGGGTGGCTAAATGGTAGATGAGATTTAATACAAATAAATCCAAGGTTATGCATTTGGGAAGGAAAAATAGACATGCAATTTATAATCTTAATGGAGCAAATCTAGGGGTATCAGATATTGAAAGGGATTATGGAGTACTATTGGACAACCACCTAGGTAGCAGTGCTCAATGCCAAGCAGCAGCTGCAAAGGCAAGAAAAATATTAGCATGTATTTAGAAGGGTATAGAAGCCAGGGAACAAGATATAATTCTATCACTATACAAATCCCTAGTACTCCCTCATTTGGACTATGGAGTACAATTTTGGGCACCACTTCATGAAAAGCACATTTTAGAGCTGTAAAAGGTACAGAGAAGGGCTACAAAACTAATAAGGGGAATGGAGGGGCTAAATTATGAAGAAAGACTAACCAAACTAAACTTATTTTCGCTAGACGACATCCTTTGAGGTTAGAGGAAAAAAGATTTCACCTTAAACAAAGAAAAGGGTTCTTCACAGTAAGGGTGGTTAAACTGTGGAATTCTCTACTAAAGGAGGTGGTAACAGCGAATTTGAGTGGTTAGATATATTTTTGAATAAAGAGGGCATTCAAGTCTATCCTAGATAACTAGCAAAGGAATATTGATCCAGGGAGAAATTTGATCGTCAGTTTCTGGGGTCAGGAAGGAATTTTGCTTTTTTTCCCCTTATGAGACAATTGGCAAAGTTTCAATGTTTTTTTTTCTGTTTGCCTTCCTCTGTCTGGATCAATTAACAATTAATAATAAAAAGTCCACATATTAAAAAGATCAATAGAGATCTAAAAAGGTTGAACTTGATGGACTAACTCTCTATTCATTCTCCAATACTATACTATTAATAATTATTTAACAACAAATTAATTAATAACTAATCTGCATATTGCAGATCAGAGGAGATCTTAACAGGTTGAACTTGATGGATTGAAAGTCTTTTTTCAACCTTAATTACTATGAGCCTCATTCAATTGCGAGTTGGCCAATTGAATACGGCTCTATACAAGCACATAACATATTTTTTATACAGAACTTTTTAGTTACTGAACTTCTATCCAAAATCAAGGTCTTCGCTAACTAAAAACTTCCCTCAAAAAATATGTTATGTGCTTATATAGAGCCCTCTTCAATTGGCAAAATTGCAATTGAATGAGGACCTATGTTACTATGTAACTATTAAGACGCAGCATTTTCTTGACTAGAAGCTTCCATGATCACTTTGCTCTTCTCTTTCTACTACTCTGAGTGATATATTAGCAATATCTACATGAATGTTCCTGTGACCATTATCTGTCAGTCTCTGTTCATTTCTAAACATATTTTGCTTTTTTTAGGCTGTAAAATCTTTCCTGGCAGACTCTACATCCCATTTCCAATTTGTTTCTTCTTCTGGGAATAGTCGATTTATACTACCCTACAGGGCAAAATTTTTATTCTGAGTTTACCATCTGTAAGTATCCGAAAGTGGTAGAAATATTTGTTGTTAAATGAAATAGAATCTGCAAAAAATAAAAATAATAAATGAATCAACGTTGTTAGCTAATTGTATAATTTCTGTTTAGTTATTATTACTTCTTAATCATCGTTAAATGTCTGATGTGTAAAATAAAGTTAATGTAAATGAAACAATGGGAACATCCCATACAGGCCCAGCATCAGTTAACCCTTTATGGGATTCTTCTGATAATGGGAGATATTTTAACAGCCCCCCAACTTTAGTAATCAGCATGTATGTAATTATCAGCATTCAGGTGGGAGGCAGGCCCGGATTTAACATTAGGCAAAATAGGCGAATGTCTAGAGGCTTCTAATTTAAAATTACCTTTTTTATACTACCATTTTACCCAAACGCAGCAAAAACTTTAAGGGACAGTAACGTCTCACCTTTTTCTTTTCTTTAAAAGTTTGAATTAAAATAATTGTTTATATTTTTTTATGTAATAATATTCCTAGTTTTTAACTGTTGGATATCAAATCAGTAAACAATGCCTTTTCCTTATATAAAATAATTATACACACACGACTTCCTAGTGGGAGAATAAATTGATTTCATATCTCTTGTACAGTAACCTCTTCCAGATCTATTTATTTTATATTGGATGGCTAACATTCTGGTTTTTTCCCAAAAAGGTTTATTCTGTATATTAACATACCTATATCTGTATATGCTAATTCTTATTAGTTTTATTATATATCATTGTATATTTTAACTTCTGGTTATAGCATCTGAAGCATTTAATTGCCTTATTTCCTACAGGTATAATGAGTAGACGCTCACTTTGTGAGCTCTGCGGGATCTCCTCTCAACAAACACTGCACTTGGGAATAATGGGAGGAGGGAGAGAGGAGAGCACCAAGTGCAAGAGTCTGGAAGTGAAGACCTCTACAGACTCACAACCTTCCAGACATAATTGTAAGTAGAAAAAAATATGTATATGCTTTTTTAGAAAAGAACAACACTGTTTTCAAGTACATATATAAGAAGATTTTCTATTGGACTAAAGATAAAATTCCAATCTTATAGTGTCTGTTTAACATCAAACTTTAGGGGCGTCAGTCTTTGCTTTTTAGGATATTACTTACAATTAACAATCTCCGGCCAAGGAATTGAGTTCACTAAATATATCATCTGATATAAATTATCTGTACACTAAGGAACATAGTCATAGGATATGCATTTCATTGATGATAAATGTAGTTAAAGGCAATATGACTGGAATATAAGGAAAATACTTATTGCACACGGTATAATAGCTGATTTTCAGTGTGAATGTTAGTCTATCTGGGCAGATAACCCACTAATATCCAACAACAAACCATCATTTATACTGTATACATGAACATTCACTTTGAAGATGCAGCATTTTCTTGACTAGAAGCTTCCATGAACACTTTGCTCTTCTTTTTGGACCATTATCTGTCAATCTCTTTTAATTTCTAAATATATTTTGCTTTTTTAGGTTATAACATCTTTGCTGGAAGACTCTACATTCCATTTCTAAATTATTTTATTACTGGAAATGGGTGATTTTTACTACCTGTCTGGGTAATATGTTTATGCCAAGTTTACTATCTATCTGTAAGTATCCAAAAGCAGTAGAAATATTTGTTGTTAAATTAAATACAATCTGCAAAAATAATAAATAATAAATTAATCAACGTTTTTAGCTGATTGTATAATTTCTGTTCAATCATTATTACTTTTTAACCCTCGTTAAATGTCAGATTTTAAAATAAAAATGTAGTTTAAGGCAATATGGGCCCTATGCTAATCCCTGAAAAAGCACTTCCGATATCCCTAACCAAAGAGCAAACCATACTTAGCTTTGTAAATCACCCATCCCTAAAACATTACGAGAGAACTCCTTTGGGTCACTGTTAATAGTGAATTTCACAACACAGATGAAAAGCAAGGCATAAATCTCCATTCAGTTTTGCACTGACAATAAATTACAAGTTACTCTGTTAGACTTTGACACCTTTACCCAATGATAATAAGATTTGATCGATCACTTGCAAATTAGGGCTCTGCCGTAGCTGCTAAAAACAGAACAAAGAATTACGTGTACCAAACACCACTCGCAAAAGCATTTAAAGTGAAACTATAGCACAAAAAGCATTACAAAATGATGACATTTCACCATTTTTTGACACTTAACAGCTCAGTATCAACATGTGTATAATAAAAATATATGATATTTTAGTATTAAGCCTGTTTTATGTAACAAAATCCAGGGAAACAAACAACATAGTACACAAGGGGTTAATACATGTCACAAAACTACGTTTCCTAGGAACAAATGCTCTGATACATTGTATATAACTATATCATATTTTAACACAAATTAAATATTTTTTTTACTGATTGAAGCCATAAATACAATTGTCACATCTTAAATATCTACATGAATGGTCCTGTGACCATTATCTCAGTTCATTTCTAAACTTTGCTGGAAGACTCTGCATCACATTTCTAAACTATTTTATTACTCCTGGAAATGTTTCATTTTTACTACCCTTTTAGGTAATATTTTATGCCAAGTTTACATTCTGTAAGTATCCAAAAATGGTAGAAATATTTGTTGTTAAATTAAATACAGTCTGCAAAAATAAGAAATAATTAGTGAATCAGTGTATTTAGCTGAATGTATAATTTATGTTCATTATTACTTCTTAACACTTCTCAATATCCGATGTTGATATAGGTGGGAAGTTAACTGATAATTAAACTGGCTATGGGGAAGCAAAGGCTGTATCAGCACAAAAATAAAAGAAAACACTATTCACTCAAGAAATCTGAGATAGAGACTGAAGAATTTTACAAAACAAACATGTTTGGGTTTTTCTAGAACCAAACAAAAGTTCTTCTCTGTCATAGATATGATGATTTATCCTCAAATGTAACATTTTATTAAATTGTTCCAGCACAAATAGTTATTTATTGACCACACATAAAATGAATCTCCATAGAAAGAAATCTAAACTACTCAAGTCATTTACTTGCTTTTCCATTTCTGAAGTAATATTTATTTTCCTTTGACAGGTTTCCAGAAGTCGTAATCTCCTTATTCCATATTCACCCTTTACCAATGCACCTGGGATATATTCCTCATGACAAAAGGAAGCTTTTGAAAAGTGATCCTAATAATATTCATATAAAGTGTTCATATGATAGTGGAGGTTCAATCATTTAATGACACAAAGACCGTGTTTCACACAGGACTGGATAAAAGCTTGTGAAATCTCATTGGGCCAAGATGAGAATTTATAATGAAGAAATATTCTTTTAATTCTGCTGATATACACAACATAGAAACTATCTGAAATTAATAAAGAAACACGTGATATTTTCTTCCAAGAAATAAAGGAATAAAGAACAATTTCATCATAAATACTAAGCAGGTACAGTCTCCATACTTAGAAAATCAAAACATTATTTTTGGACTTTATTTTTCTGTTGTTTTTCAGAAGCAAGTCACCATGTAAAACAGTTTTGCTCTTGATGCAAATGTTCAGTTTAAGGAGTGGCCAGGAATCTACTAATAAGACGACACACGTCATGATCTTAGTGCATTACCTGCTTCATACAATTTAGAAAATTTGTGTTTATGCCTGAATTTATGTTTTCATAAAAAAACAATTAACTTGAGACTTAAACTAAGTGGTTAAAGCTGCCCTAGGAGCCTATCCACCTGGAATAGACAATATAACCCCTCAGTTCTTTAAATGGGGATCACTAGTAATATTCATACATTTAAATTGAGTATATTGGCACCAGGAATAGGATTTTTTAATATTGACCTGGATGGGTTCTGGTCAAAGAGGGACCCTGGTAATTCTAAGAGAAAACATGTTGAAAAGTATGAAAAAAGCAAAAAAAAGAAGGCTAATTGGTGGGGTCTGTGGGCAATATCCCTTTTATACATAACTAGCGACTTGCCCGTCAAAAAATGACGGCAATGTTATTGTAAGTGAGCTAATGTTGTTTGGTGTGTAATAGTAAAGATATAATACATTAATAAATGTATATACTTTACCTATTTGGAAGCATTGTGTTGAAGAGCTGTGAATGTGCTTTGCAATATATACTTGTACACAATATCTACTGGACTCCAGAGGGTCTGGGCTCCATGTGAGGATTCAATAATTGAACCCACAACATCCCACCTTTACTCCAACAATGTATTCTCAAGAAAGAAAAGATGATGATATATTATTCTTCTGTAACAAGGTAAATGTATTGAAGTCTTGTGATATAGTTATAAATAATACAATTGTATATATGAATGTACATGTGCATACATGCAACTAGACCTAATTCATTACTACTTGCATTGTACTCAGTACTGTATTTACCCATGAGTCCTCACAATAAAACTGGATTCAGAAAAATGCAAAATGTTCTGTCCTTAAAATGTTTTTCTGTTTATCTGTGCCTTTTGGCCCCAAATAAAACCGATAATATGCAGAATATCTAGAATAACTAATTACTATATATGACAAATGTGATTTGATTGTATTCTGTTTCCTCTTTATCTTAACAGCTTTGCTCCTCTCTGCAATATATACTTTACAAAGTATCTTCATGGGATCCAGAGTATTTGTGCTCCACCTGACGAAGCAATAATTGATCCAACACCCACCTTTATGCCAGCACATTATTATCAAAAGAACAAAAAATGAGGATATTCTATTCTTGTGTAACAATGTACATTTATTGAAGTATAATAATACAACTGTATATTGAATATACAAGTACATACATGCAACTAGCATGACTGGATTACCCATTATTGTGCCAGTATTCATGTTTTCATAAAAACAACTTTCATAAAAATCTTCATCTTAACAGCTTTGCTCCTCTCTGCAATATATACGTGTACAGAGTATCTTCTGGACCCCACAATCTGCGCTCCCCTCCATGAATCAATAATTCTACCCACTACATCCAATTTTATCCAACAACTAATCCTCATAAACAGAATGGAGGAAGACTTGATATTTCCTTTCATTAAATAAACAAATAATGGAATAAAGAAAACCTCATCTTCACAAAATAATAAGCAGGTACAGTTTCAATAGTTTGGACATCAAAACATTATTTTTAGACTATATTTGTAAGTTTCTTTTATAAAGGAGGTTGCCATGTTCATCAATTTTCTATTGATGGAAATGTTCAATTTAAGGGGTGGTCAGGAAGCATTACTTGTCTCATACGATTTAGATAATTATGCCTGAATTTATGTTTTTTTGAAAAACAATTAACTTGAGGCTTAAACTAAGTTGCTGAACATGTTCCAAAGTCATACACCCAAAAGTTAGCAGAATATACAAAACTTACCCAAATATATCATCCTCAGCACGCCAATGTACTGATCCTATTGTTGACCCTAAAGTAGGCTAATTAATATAATAGCTATAATAACTAATTACTATATATGACAAAACTATATATATATATATATATATATATATATATATATATATATATATATGACTAAACTGATTTGATTGTATTATCTTTCTACCTAAAATCTTTATCTTAACAGCTTTGGACCTTCCTGCAATATATACCTGTACAGATTATCACCCAGGACCCAGAGGGTCTGTGCTCCACTCGAAAAATCAATAATTATACCCACTACATCTAATGTTATTCTAAAAATGTATTCTCATAAAATGAATGAAGGAAGACTTGATCTTTCCTTCTAGGAAATAAAGGAACAAAGCAAAATCTCATCTCCACAAAAATAATAAGCAGGTACAGTTTCCACACTTTGGAAATCAAAACCATATTTTGGACTTTATTTTTAAGGTGTTTTCCAAAAGCAAGTCGCCATGTTCATCAGTTTAGCTCTTGATATAATGTTCATTTTAAGGAGTGATTAGGAATCTACTATTAAGACGTCACGTGCCCTTCTCTTAGTGCATTACTCACCTCATACAATTTAGCTAATTTGCTTTTATGCCTGAATCAACTGAGAACAATTTACTTGAGTCTTAAAGTAAGTGTTTATACCTGGACTAGGAGCCTACCCACCAGGAGTGGACAATTTATTCCCCCCAGTTGTTTACAGGGATCAGTATTAATGTTCCTTCATTTAACATTAGTATAGCGGCACCAGTAAAAGGAGATGTTAAAATTGCCCTGGCTCAGGTCAAAAAGAGACCCTGGGAAGTTTAAAAAAAATACATGTCCTATAGTGTCAGACAGCAAAAATAGCCCTAAATGTCTGGGGGCAAAGAACATTTTATCCATCAAAGTTCATATCAAAATTAAGTAAGTACCATTTGTTTATCTATCCTCTTATTTAGTGAAAAAACTGTGATTCAAACAAGAATTGATGTTGAAGAATATTTATCCCAGTTTTCCCATTTCTTCTTATCTTTTATTTTACTTCTCTGGGAACTACAGGAAAAGTCTTCCTCAATTTGTCTATGTCTTTTTAGCATAATTATAATCTCATTCATTGAGGGAGTAATCCCTTCTTTCCAATTCAAAGCTATCAGCCATTTCGCAAATAATAACAAGTTTAATACCACTGCGTTTGTGCTTTTATCCCAATGAGATGGAAATATATTAAATAAGACCAGCTCAGGGGAAGAAATAATAGTTTCCTTAAAGATGACTGATAGCTTCTGGATACATATTACCCACAATTCTTGAATCGAAGGGCAAAACCAACACATATGTGAATGTGTAACTTCTTGGCCACATTTCCTCCAACAAAACCTATTTTGTTCTTGCGAAATCTTAGATATTTTCACTGGATCATAATACCATCTTTGATACAATTTAAAATGTACTTCTCTGAGTGAAACACTTATTACATTCTTATGAATAAATTGTAAATAAACACTAGGTTGATATTCAAAACCGAATTCCTCTTCCGATTTGGTAATTTGCAAGGTTTTCGCCAACAGGTTTGAGCTATATAGAATTCCTCTGATTCCTGTAATATTAATTTTGGCTGCATTTAATACTATATTTTCCTCAAAGAGGGTAAGTTCTCTAACAGCAACTGAATTACCCAGTAATTTTCTTATTTGTAGTTTCAATGAATTATACTGTAACCAAAATTTCAATGGTACCCCTCTTTCTCTCCTTAGGTTATCAAAAGGGACAAAATCTTTGTTCCTATATATATCCTTTAAACACTTTAAATTCCATTGAGCCCAATCAACATTATCACCATAATTCAAATTAATCTGAAACATTGTCAAAGTTATCATTGGTGATGGAAACAGAGCTAACTTGTATTTCCTATTTATATTATACCAACTCTTGAGGCAAAATTTAGACACCGGTAAAATATTACTTATATTCTTCATGTTCACTGATTTACTCCAGAAAATATCTCCCACATTTTCCTGTGACATTATTATACGTTCTATCTGGTAGAATTTCAGCACTGACTTATCATTAGTCAAGTTCATAATATGAAATAATGCAGTGGTATGATAGTATAATACCTCCGTCTTACTTTGATTAATCTTATAATAGGAGATAGGGCCATATTGTTGAATTACCTTCATTAGGTATTCTACCGAATTTAGAGGTTCTGCTGTTGTAATAATTATATCATCTGCAAATAGAGTTATTTTTTCATTTACTTTTCCTTTAGCAACGCCCTTAATATTACTTTCGCTTCTTATTTTTTCTGCTAATGGTTCTATGGCTAAAGCAAAAATAATTGGGGACAAAGGACAGCATTGTCTAGTACCATTGTGGATACAAAAACTATCCATTTCAAACCCAGCTCCACTTATAAAAGCACAATTGTTGGAATATAATGCCATAATACTCCTAATTGCTTTATCACTAATACCACATTTTTTTAACGTCATTACTAGGAAGTCCCAATTCAAACGATCAAAAGCCTTTTCAGCGTCAATTGCTAGAGCTAGAGCAGGGGTATTTTTTAACTTAAAGTCATCCAAGATATCAAACAATGTTCTTGTATTATCCATTCCTTGTCGTTCTTTTATAAACCCTGATTGATCATAATTAACTAGAACTTTCATTAAATTACTTAGACTTTTTGCTATTATCCCTGCATAAAGTTTAATATCAATATTTAAGAGAGATATTGGTCTATAGTTAGTACATTTATTTTCTGATTTCTCCTCTTTATGGATGGTCACAATTACAGCTTGAAGAGATTCAGTAGGGGCAGAGCCAGATAATCTGATTTCATTAAAACTATCCTTCAAATGTGGACTCAATATCTTAATATAGTTTTGGAAAAAGGAACCTGATAGCCCAACTGGACCTGGACACTTATTTGGCCTAAGTACTCTAATAATCTCTTCTACTTCTACTATGGTGATCTCTTCCTCTAATTTCTCGGACTGTACCTCAGAGATTTGGGGCAGCTGTATGGAGTCCAAAAATTCCGATATTAATTCTTTAGTAGGTTTAGATACTTCTCCATTTGCTGCTAGATAATATAGATTTTTTAATAATCTAAGAAAATGCTTCTGATCTGTTAAGGAAGCCTATAAACTTTCCCCTTCTTGTCAAGCATCTCTGAAATGATCTTAGGTCTACTATTGTATCTAAACTGATTAGCAAATAGACTATTGGCCTTGTTAGCAAAATGGTAATATTTTTGCTGCATTCTCCATATATTCTTATCAATTTATATTTGATGAATCTCTCTTATTGATTTCTGAATACTCAAAATTTCTGACCCCAATTCTTTATTAGGATCTAACTTATTGATTGTATTGGCCTTATTTAATTGAACATATAGGTCTCTAAGGGGTTTCCCTCTTTCTCTTTTTTTTTTCTTTAATGTTAATGGAATCAAATTACTCCTGATGAAGGCCTTCAAAGAGTTCCAGAATGTAACCTTAGAAGTAATTGAGTCCTTAATACATTTTATATATTCTTCCATGGATTTCAAAATAAGATCCCTGTCTTTGCTGGATTTCAATAATGAATGTTCTATTCTAAATCTTTTGGATCTTATTTTGTTCCATGGCTTATTAATGTACATAGTAACATTGGCATGGTCTGAGTCTCCAATACTTCCAATATCAACTCTTACAACTTTATTTATAGCCTCTTCATCTACCAGACAATAGTCTATTCTTGTATAGGTCATATGTCGACAAGAGTAAAAAGTGTAAACTCTTTCTCCAGGATGAAACGTCCGCCATGCATCATACAATTTACATCTTGTCAACGTGTCCTGAAATCTATGTGAAACTCCTATATTTTCTTTATTTTGAATTACTGTTTTATCTGTTTTCCTATATAATCCTACCTCCAACACCATATTCATATCTCCAGCAACTATTAATATTCCTTTTCTTAACCTATTGATCTTTTTTAGCATTTTATTTAAAGAGCCATTTTGATTATGGTTAGGAGCATACAAGTTAGCTATGGTATAATAAACATCATTAATTAATCCAGCCCATATAGAATATCTCTCTTCTGGGACTGTTTGTGTAAAAGATTCACTCACACGATTGCTTTTACGCATTAGAATAGCAGTGCCTCTGGACTTTGACTTATAATTAGAAATTGCACAAATATCATACAGGGAACTTAAGGAAATTATTTTTCTTCCTACCCAATGAGTCTCCTGTACACAGATAATATCTGCCTTCTCTACTTGAAAAAACGTTGAAATGATTTTCCTCTTATAGGGTGTATTCAACCCTCTTACATTATAAGTAATACATTTAAATGGATCTGTCATAGTTAATCAGAGTATCTATCAAGAAACAGCAATAACACTTCCAATAAGGTTATATACCTTTGGGTAGTCTTGAATATAAAAAAAAATACATCTACAATACTTTGAAATCTTGGAACAGTTGAAACATAAAAAGTACAACAATACATACCAAAAAAACCATACACAAAAACAACAACAGTCATACATATTCCCCCTTGACGGAAAAATACTTTTCCAATCCGTCATTGTTGGCTTAGGTAGTGGGCCGCAAGAGGGCTGCTGGCCACACCCACCGGAGCTACACCTTCTCCATCATTATCTCTAAAAAGGCCTCATCATGTTGAATATTTTGTTGTAACAGAAATCTCTTAGCCTCCGTTAGGGATTTGATAATAAAATTCTGGTCTCCTCTAGTTATAAATATATTTACAGGATAACCCCATTTATATGCAATTTTTTCTTCCCTTAAGATCTTAGTAAAATCCCTAAAATCTCTCCTTTTTTGCAAAGTTTCAAAGGGAAGATCTAAGAAGATTTGGATTTTATCATACCGTGCTGACAGCTTTTTTAATTGTCTACTTTTAATTAATATTTTTTGTTTGTGAGAATAAGACTACAGTCTAACTAAAATATCCTTCGGGACTTCCCTCGATAGATTAGGTGATAATGGTAATCTATAGAACATTTCTATTCTATTTTCCCCTTCCTCTGGGCTTATGTCCATAGACTCAAATATTTTTAATACATATTCTTTTATAGCTTTGGGGCCAAAATATTCAGAGATCCCTCTTACTCTTAGATAATTCCTTCGTGACACTTCTTCAATTCTATTTTGGCTAGATTTAAAAAATTTCACCTCAACTTCCAGTTTTTTAACTTGCACTTTTAATTTTTGATTTTCTTCCCAAATCTCCTCATGTCTTTTCTCGACAAGTGTACATCTCTCTACTATAGTCGCCATCGTTTTGGCATTATTAGTTAACTCTATAGCAATTTGATTTTGAAGAGAATTTTGAATGTCACTTAATATATTTTTTAATAAAGATAGTCAGAATTTCCTTGTTTAATTGTTTAGGGGAATTCGACTCTTCTACCAAAGATGAGTTGTCTGAATTTGAGGAATTATAGGTAGAAAAATCCTCTGCAAGAGATAGTTGCAGGAGCGGATTAACCTTATCAATTTTCCCTCCTTTGCCTCTATGTAAAGGAGTCACAGAAGTCCTTTTAGACATTTTATTTTCCCTTTCTCTATTCTTTCCTTTTAAAGTAGTTTGAAACATCTCTTCTCAATTAGCCACCGGCACAATTCATTTAAAACAAGGACAAGCTTTTTATATATAGAAGACCAATTAGTTGACAAATGTAGTCCTCCAATTAACGCTTTATACATGGATATTCTTGATATTTAAGATGTTTCTTCACCTCAGCATCTGCGATGACAGTTCAGTATATATTATCAGTGTTATCCACCTCAATGTATAATCTCTGGAGTGTCCAACTCCGCATATCTGGTATCCGCCTTAGCATATAATCTCAGCGGTATCCGCTTCAACTTGTAAACTCTGTGATATCTCATCATATAATCTCTATGTTATTACACCTCAATGTGAAATCTCTGAAATGACCTCCCCATAATATCTTGTATCTGCCTCAGAATATAATGTCAGCGAGGTCCTCCTCAGCTTGTAATCTCTGTGATATCTGTCTCAGCAAGTAATCTCTGTGGTATCTTGGCTCAATATAAGGTCTCTGGAATTATCACCCCAGAATATCTTGTATCCGCCTCAGAATATTCTGTCAGCGGTGTCCTCCTCAGTTTGTAGTCTCTGTGATATCTGTCTCAGCATATAATCTCTATGAAATCATGCCTCAAATGTGAGATCTCTGGAATGACCACCACAGTATATTTTATATCTCTATGAGCTTGTAAGTTCTGTGGTAAGCATATAATGTCAGCGGTATTCGCCTCAGATTGTAATCTCTGTGAGTTCATAAACTCTGTGATATCTATCTCAGTATATAATCTCTGTGGTATCTCACCTCAATGTGAGATCTCTGAAATGACCACCACAGTATATCTTATATCCGCCTCAGCATATAATGTCAGCGGTATCCGCCTCAGTTTATAATCTCTGTGATGACTGCCTCAGCATTTAATCTCTGTAATATCTTGACTCAATATGAGGTCTCTAGAATGACCAACCCAGAATATCTTGTATCAGCCTCAGCATATAATGTCAGCGCTATCCGTCTCAGCTTGTAATCTCTGTGATGTCTGTCTCAGTTTGTAATCTCTATGGAATCATGCCTCAAAATATGAGATCTCTGGAATGGTGACTGTCTGAGGTGTCTGTCTCCAAGTGTGATCTCTATGATATTAACTTTAATGTGAGATCTCTGGAGTACCCACTTCAATATATCTGGTATCTCAACATATGGTCTCAACAGTATCGGCCTCAGCTTGTCATCTCTGTAGTGTCTGCCTCGGGATATGACCTCCACAGTATGCTTCTCCACTTATAATATCTGGGGTATCTGTTTTAATTGTACCTCTCTCATCAGTAATGACCCGCGCTTCTTTATATCTGTCTCTGCTTCTGGTCTCTATGTTATCCGTTTCAGCGTGTGCTCTGTGCGGTGTCTGCTTCAGGTTAAGATGTCTGCAGAGTCTGTCTTAGCAGTACAATAACTGCCTCAACACGTGGGGTCTATTTAGCCTCTGTATCACCTTATGGTGTCTGCCTCAGCGCACAGATTCCACTCACAGTGCACACCCATCAATGTGTATCGCCTTACACGCTCCCAGGGATCTTCATCGTCTGTAGTATACGACTATGGCGTCTGACTCAGCGTGTACTCTCACTCTGCATGTGGTCTTGCTATAATTCCCGCGAGAATGGTGTGCTCCGGAAAAGGCGCCAACACGCCTACAGACCAGCTCTGGGTGGAGCTAACATCCCCCTAAATCTTTACCTTAACAGCTTTGCAATATATACTTGTACACAATATCTACTGGACTTCAGAGGGTCCGGGCTCCATGTGAGGATTCAATAATTGAACCCACAACATCCCATCTTTACGCCAAAAATTTATACTCAAGAAAGAAAAGATGATGATATATTATTCTTCTGTAACAAGGTAAATGTATTGAAGTCTTGTGATATAGTTACAAATAATACAATTGTGTATATGAATGTACATGTGCATACATGCAATTAGACCTGTCATTGCTACTTGCATTGTCCTCAGTACTGTATTTACCCATGAGTCCTCACAATAAAACTGGATTCAGAAAAATGCAAAATGGTCTGTGCTTAAAATGTTTTTCTGTTTATCTGTGCCTTTTAGCCCCAAATAAAACCGATAATATGCAGAATATCTAGAATAACTAATTACTATATATGACAAATGTGATTTGATTGTATTCTCTTTCCTCTTCATCTTAACAGTTTTGCTCGTCTCTGCAATATATACTTGTACAGAATATCACCCGGATCCAGAGTATCTGTGCTCCACCTGACAAATCAATAATTGATCCAACACCCACCTTTATGCCAGCAAATTATTATCAAAAGAAGAAAAAATGAGGATATTCTATTCTTGTGTAACAATGTACATTTATTGAAGTATAATAATACAACTGTATATTGAATATACATGTACATACATGCAACTAGCATGACTGGATGACCCAATATTGTGCCAGAATTCATGTTTTCATAAAAACAACTTTCATAAAAATCTTCATCTTAACAGCTTTGCTCCTCTCTGCAATATATACTTGTACAGAGTACCTTCTGGACCACACAATCTGTGTTCTCCTCCATGAATCAATAATTCTACCCACTACATCCAATTTTATCCAACAACTAATCCTCATAAACAGAATGGAGGAAGACTTGATATTTCCTTTCATGAAATAAACAAATAATGGAATAAAGAAATTCTCATCTTCACAAAATAATAAGCAGGTACAGTTTCAATAGTTTGGGCATCAAAACATTATTTTTAGACTATATTTGTAAGTTGTTTTTATAAAGGAAGTCGCCATGTTCATCAGTTTTGCTATTGATGGAAATGTTCAATTTAAGGGGTGGTCAGGAAGCATTACTTGTCTCATACGATTTAGATAATTATGCCTGAATTTATGTTTTTTTGAAAAACAATTAACTTGAGGCTTAAACTAAGTTGCTGAACTTGTTCCAAAGTCATACACCCAACAAGTTAGCAGATTATACAAAATTTAGCCAAATATATCATCCTCAGCATGCCAATGTACTGATCCTATTGTTGACCCTAAAGTAGGCTAATTAATATAATAGCTATAAATAACTAATGACTATATATGACAAATCTATATATATATGTGATAAAACTGATTTGATTGTATTATCTTTCTACCTAAACTCTTTTTCATAACAGCTTTGGACCTCCCTGCAATATATACCTGTAAAGATTATCACCCGGGACCCAGAGGGTCTGTGCTCCACTCGAAAAATCAATAATTATACCCACTACATCTAATGGTATTCTAAAAACGTATTCTCATAAAATGAATGAAGGAAGACTTGATCTTTCCTTCTAGGAAATAAAGGAACAAAGCAAAATCTCATCTCCACAAAAATAATAAGCAGGTACAGTTTCCACATTTTGGAAATCAAAACATTATTTTGGACTTTATTTTTAAGGTGTTTTCCAAAAGCAAGTCACCATGTTCATCAGTTTAGCTCATGATATAATGTTCATTTTAAGGAGTGATTAGGAATCTACTATTAAGACGTCACGTGCCCTTCTCTTAGTGCATTACTCACCTCATACAATTTAGCTAATTTCCTTTTATGCCTGAATCAACTGAGAACAATTTACTTGAGTCTTAAAGTAAGTGTTTATACCTGGCCTAGGAGCCTACCCACCAGGGGTGGACAATTTATTTCCCACAGTTGTTTACAGGGATCAGTATTAATGTTCCTTCATTTAACATTAGTATAGCAGCACCAGTAAAAGGAGATTTTACAATTGCCTGGGCTCATAACAAAAATAGACCCAGGGAAGTTTAAAAAAAACACATGTCCTATACTGTCAGACAGCAAAAAAAGCCCTAAATGTCTGGGGGCAATGAACCTTTTATCCATCAAAGTTCATAACAAAATTACTATGAGTCTGTAATTATAACAATTTTGATATTGAAGAACCCCAGCTACATTTGTTGTCCTCAAGTGATAATTTTACTTTAAGAATAACAGAGCAAAATGTTTACAGTTTTTTCTATTAATTGAAATCCATCACAAGAGAAAGAAAATCCCCAAAAATCAACAAACTTTCAAACTTGTTCCAAAATGAAATCTCCAATAATTTTTCCTTTTATACAAAACTCACCCAAGTTTATCAGGATCTTCTCCAGCCTCGGCCCACCAATGTATACTGATCCTGCTGCTCCATAGCACAATATTGCTCCAACTATCTATCTGTGCCTTTTTGCCCCAGATCAGACGGATAATATACATAATAGCTCAAATAAATAACTCATTACTATATATGATAAATGTAGTTTAATTGTATTCTCTCCCCCCCCTAAATCTTTTTTGTTAATTTTTTTTTTTTTCCATTACAAAGATACAAAATACATATAACACATAAAATAACAAGCATATCATATTCTTAAAAAAAGAAAAAAGACACATCCTTACATTCAATCTGACATGTTCCAGAATACCAAATTTAGTGCAAATTTTAAAAGAACTAATGAGCCATTTTGGCCCTACAGAACACATATAAAGTGACATAAGCAAATAATACATTTATTAATATGAGGGACAATAGTGCAAATCAACTCCTTAAAAATACTTGTGACTTTAAATATATTTTTCTCCTTTTTCTTTTCTTTTTCTTTTCCCTTGTATTCTATTCAAGGTTAAGAATTTTTACCACGGTTTTACCATTACATATTAACCATTTAGTGAATTATAGATTATATAAAGAGTGAAAAAAAGAAAAAGAAAAAAAAAGGCCCAACCATCATTAATATCGAACAGTACACACAATGAATTATATAGGTATAGGTCATCACCTATTAAAGTAAGTAAAAAGTAAGTACCATTTGTTTATCTATCCCCTTATTTAGAGAAAAAACAGTGATTCAAACAAGAATTGATGTTGAGGAATACTTATCCCAGTTTTCCCATTTCTTCTTATCTTTTATTTTACTTCTCTGGGAACTACAGGAAAAGTCTTCCTCAATTTGTCTATGTCTTTTTAGTATAATTATAATCTCCTTCATTAAGGAATAATCCCTTCTTTCCATTTCAAAGCTATCAGCCATTTCGCAACTAATAACAAGTTTAATACCACTGCTTTTGTGCTTTTATCCCAATGAGATGGAAATATATTAAATAAGACCAGCTCAGGGGAAGAAATAATAGTCTCCTTGCAGATGACTGATAGCTTCTGGATACATATATCTCACAATTCTTGAATCAAAGGGCAAAACCACCACATATGTGAGTGTGTACCTTCTTGGCCACATTTCCTCCAACATAACCTATTTTGTTCTTGCGAAATCTTAGATATTTTCACTGGATCATAATACCATCTTTGATACAATTTAAAATTTACTTCTCTGAGTGAAACACTTATTAAATTCTTATGAATAAATTGTAGCATGTGAGACCAAACACTAGGTTGATAATCAAAACCTTATTCCTCTTCCCATTTGGTCATTGGTAAGGTTTTTGCCAACAGGTTTGAGCTATATAGAATTCCTCTGATACCTGTAATATTAATTTTGGCTGTATTTATTACTATCTTTTCCTCAAAGTGGGTATGATCTCTAATAGCAACTGAATTACCCAGTAATTTTCTTATTTGCAGTTTCAATGAATTATACTGTAACCAAAATTTCAATGGGACCCCTCTTTCTCTCCTTAGGTTATCAAAAGGGACAAAATCTTTGTTCCTATATATATATATATATATATATATATATCCTTTAAGCTCTTTAAATTTCATTGAGCCCAATTAACATTATCACCATAATTCAAATTAATCTGAAACATTGTCAAAGTTATCATTGGTGATGGAAACGGAGCTAACTTGTATTTCCTATTTATATTATACCAACTCTTGAGGCAAAATTTAGACACTGGTAAAATATTTCTTATATTCTTCATGTTCACTGATTTACTCCAGAAAATATCTCCCACATTTTCCTGTGACATTATTATACTTACTATCTGGTAGAATTTCAGCTCCGACTTATCATTAGTCAAGTTCATAATATGAAATAACGCAGTGGCATGATAGTATAATACCTCCGTCTTACTTTGATTAATCTTACAATAGGAGATAAGGCCATATTTTGAATTACCTTCATTAGTTATTCTACCGAATTTAGAGGTTCTGCTGTTGTAATAATTATATCATCTGCAAATAGAGTTATTTTTTAATTTACTTTTCCTATAGCAACGCCCTTAATATTACTTATTTTTTCTGCTAATGGTTCTATGGCTAAAGCAAAAATAATTGGGGACAAAGGACAACCTTGTCTAGTACCATTGTGGATACAAAAACTATCAGTTTCAAACCCAGCTCCACTTATAAAAGCACAATTGTTGGAATATAATGCCATAATACTCCTAATTGCTTTATCACTAATACCAATTTTTTTTAACGTCATTACTAGGAAGTCCCAATTCAAACGATCAAAAGCCTTTTCCGCGTCAATTGCTAGAGCTAGAGCAGGGGTCTTTTTTAACTTATAGTAATACAAGATATCAAACAATTTTCTTGTACTATCCATTCCTTGTAATTCTTTTAGAAACACTGATTGATCATAATTAACTAGAACTTTCATTAAATTACTTAGACTTTTTGCTATTATCCCTGCATAAAGTTTAATATCAATATTTAAGAGAAATATTGGTCTATAGTTAGAACATTTATTTTCTGATTTCCCCTCTTTCCGGATGGTTACAATTACAGCTTATAGAGATTCAGCAGGGGCAGAGCCAGATAATCTGATTTCATTAAAACTATGCTTCAAATATGGACTCAATATCTTAATATAGTTTTGGGAAAAGGAACCCGATAGCCCAACTGGACCCGGAGACTTATTTGGCCTAAGTACTCTAATAATCTCTTCTACTTCTACTATGGTGATCTCTTCCTCTAATTTCTCGGACTGTACCTCAGAGATTTGGGGCAGCTGTATGGAGTCCATAAATTTCCATATTAATTCTTTAGTAGGTTTAGTTACTTCCCCATTTGCCTCTAGATTATACAGATCTTTATAATAATCTAAGAAAATGCTTCTGATCTGTTTAGGAAGTCTATAAACGTTCCCCTTTTTGTCAAGCATCTCTGAAATGATCTTAGGTCTACTATTGTATCTAAACTGATTAGCAAATAGACTATTGGCCTTGTTAGCAAAATGGTAATATTTTTGCTGCGTTCTCCATATATTCTTATCAATTTTTATTTGATGAATCTCTCTTATTGATTTCTGAATACTCAAAATTTCTGACCCCAATTCTTTATTAGGATCTAACTTATTGATGGTATTGGCCTTATTTAATTGAACATATAGGTCTCTAAGGGGTTTCCCTCTTTCTCTTTTTTTTTTCTTTAATGTTAATGGAATCAAATTACCCCTGATGAAGGCCTTCAAAGTGTTCCAGAATGTAACCATAGAAGTAATTGAGTCCTTAATACATTTTATATATTCTTCCATGGATTTCAAAATAAGATCCCTGTCTTTGCTGGATTTCAATAATGAATGTTCTATTCTAAATCTTTTGGATCTTATTTTGTTCCATGGCTTATTAATGTACATAGTAACATTGGCATGGTCTGAGTCTCCAATACTTCCAATATCAACTCCTACAACTTTATTTATAGCTTCTTCATCTACCAGACATTAATATATTCTTGTATAGGTCATATGTCGACAAGAGTAAAATGTGTAATCTCTTTCTCCAGGATGAAACGTCACGCCATGCATCATTCAATTTATATCTTGTCAATGTGTCCTGAAATCTACGTGAAACTCCTATATTTTCTTTATTTTGAATTACTGTTTTATCTGTTTTCCTATCTAATCCTACCTCCAACACCATATTCATATCTCCGGCAACTATTAATATTCCTTTTCTTAACCTATTGATCTTTTTTAGCATTTTATTTAAAAAGCCATTTTGATTATGGTTAGGAGCATACAAGTTAGCTATGGTATAATAAACATCATTAATATATCCAGCCCATATAGAATATCTCTCTTCTGGGTCTGTTTGTGTAAAAGATTCACTCACACGATTGCTTTTACGCATTAGAATAGCAGTGCCTCTGGACTTTGACTTATAATTAGAAATTGCACAAATATCATACAGGGGACTTAAGAAAATTATTTTTCTACCTACCCAATGAGTCTCCTGTACACAGATAATATCTGCCTTCTCTACTAGAAAAAACTTTGAAATTATTTTCCTCTTCTAGGGTGTATTCAACCCTCTTACATTATAATTAATACATTTAAGGGGAACTTTCATAATTTATCAGAGTATCTATCGAGAAACAGCAATAACACGTCCAATAATATTATATACCTTTGGGTCGCCTTGAATATTACAAAAAATACATCTACAATACTTTAAAATCTTGGAACAGTTGAAACATAAAAAGTACAACAATACATACAAAAAAAAAACACACATAAAAACAACAACAGTCATACATATTCCCCCTTGAAGGAAAAATACTTTTCCAATCCGTCATTGTTGGCTTAGGTAGTGGGCCGCAAGAGGGCTGCTAGTAACACCCACCGGAGCTACACCTTCTCCATCATGCAACACTGCTTTTACCTTTTATAATAATTCAAATATTCAGCAGGACCTTATAGAAGACCATCATGGATATATAATATATTAGTAGACGAAAAAGTATTACTAATCTTTTATTTGTCCCACCTATCTGTCCTTAATCAAATTTTAGAAACTTCGACTATCTTTCGTCACTCGGACTTTTGCCACTCTTCCTTATATCTCTCTTGTATTATCTCTAAAAAGGCCTCATCATGTTGAATATTTTGTTGTAACAGAAATCTCTTAGCCTCCGTTAGGGATTTGATAATAAAATTCTGGTCTCCTCTAGTTATAAATATTTTTACAGGATAACTCTATTTATATTAAATGTTTTCTTCCCTTAAGATCTTAGTAAAATCCCTAAACTCTCTCCTTTTTTGAAAAGTTTCAAAGGGAAGATCTAAGAAGATTTGGATTTTATCATACGGTGCTGACAGCTTTTTTAATTGTGTACTTTTAATTAATATTTTTTGTTTGTAAGAATAAGACTGCAGTCTAACTAAAAAATCCCTTGGGACTTCCCTCGATAGATTATGTGATAATGGTAATCTATAGAACATTTCTATTCTATTTTCCCCTTCCTCTGGGCTTATGTCCATAGACTCAAATATTTTTAATACATATTCTTTTATAGCTTTGGGGCCAAAATATTCAGAGATCCCTCTTACTCTTAGATTATTCCTTCGTGACACTTCTTCAATTCTTTTTTGGCTATTTTTTTAATTTTTCACCTCAACTTCCAGTTTTTTAACTTGCACTTTTAATTTTTGATTTTCTTCCATAATCTCCTCATGTCTTTTCTCGACAAGTGTACATCTCTCTAGAATAGTCGCCATTGTTTTGGCATTATTAGTTAACTCTATAGCAATTTGATTTTGAAGAGAATTTTGAATGTCACTTAATATATTTTTTAATAAAGATAGTCAGAATTTCCTTGTTTAATTGTTTAGGGGAATTTGACTCTTCTACCAAAGATAAGTTTTCTGAATCTTAGGAATTATAGGTAGATAAATCCTCTGCAAGAGATAGTTGCAGGAGCGGATTAACCTTATTAATTTTCCCTCCTTTACCTCTATGTAAAGGAGTCACAGAAGTTCTTGTAGACATTTTATGTTCCCTTTCTCTATTCTTTCCTTTTAAAGTAGTTTGAAACATCTCTTCTCAATTAGCCACCAGCACAATTCTTTTTTAATTTAAAAAAATACTTTTTTCCCCAGCTACTCGTAATAAATATCTTCACATTTACCTTATATCCAGGATACAGCCTGGCCCCACATAATACAGGATATCCTTTATCTCTTTTTACATCAATCTCAGATATCAACCTTATATTATTGAAAAAGTAAAAAAGAGATTATGTAAATGTCATACCATTACATCAAAATAGCTGGTCTCTTTTAATATTTCCACTTAGTTATTTATACTAGGCTCGTGGACATTTAAAACAAGGAAAAGCTTTATATATATAGAAGACCAATTAGTTGAAAAATGTAGTCCTCCAATTAACGCTTTATACATGGATATTCTTGATATTTATGATGTTTCTTCACCTCAGCATCTGCGATGACAGTTCAGTATATATTATCTGTGTTATCCACCTCAATGTATAATCTCTGGAGTGTCCAACTCAGCATATCTGATATCCGCCTTAGTATATAATCTCAGCAGTATCCGCTTCAGCTTGTAAACTCTGTGATATCTATCTCAGCATATAATCTCTGCATTATTACACCTCAATTTGAAATCTCTGAAATGATCACCACAGTATATCTTATATCCGCCTTAGCATATTATGTCAGCGGTATCCGCCTCAGTGTATAATCTCTGTGATGACTGTCTCAGCATTTAATCTCTGTAATATCTCACCTCAATATGAGGTCTTTGGAATGACCACCCCAGAATATCTTGTATCCGCCTCAGCATATAATGTCAGCGCTATGCACCTCAACTTGTAGTCTCTGTGATGTCTGTCTCAGCATGTAATCTCTATGGAATCATGCCTCAAAATATGAGATCTCTGGAATGGTGACTGTCTGAGGTGTCTGTCTCCACGTGTGATCTCTATGATATTAACTTCAATTAAACAGTATCGGCCTCAGCTTGTCATCTCTGTAGTGTCTGCCTCAGGATATGACCTCCACAGTATGCTTATCCGCTTATTATATCAGGGGTATCTGTTTTAATTGTACCTCTCTCATCAGTAATGACCCCTCCTGCATTATATCTGTCTCTGCTTCTGGTCTCTATGTTATCCGTTTCAGCGTGTGCTCTGTGCGGTGTCTGCTTCAGGTTAAGATGTCTGCAGAGTCTGTCTTAGCAGTACAATAACTGCCTCAACACGTGGGGTCTATTTAGCCTCTGTATCACCTTATGGTGTCTGCCTCAGCGTACAGATTCCACTCACAGTGCACACCCATCAATGTGTATCGCCTTACACGCTCACAGGGATCTTCATCGTCTGTAGTATCCGACTATGGCGTCTGACTCAGCGTGTACTCTCACTCTGCATGTGGTCTCGCGATAATTCCCAGACTAGCTCTGGGTGGAGCTAACATCCCCCTAAATCTTTACCTTAACAGCTTTGCAATATATACTTGTACACAATATCTACTGGACTCCAGAGGGTCTGGGCTCCATGTGAGGATTCAATTATTGAATCCACAACATCCCACCTTTACGCCAACAATTTATTCTCAAGAAAGAAAAGATGATGATATATTATTCTTCTGTAACAAGGTAAATGTATTGAAGTCTTGTGATATAGTTATAAATAATACAATTGTGTATATGAATGTCCATGTGCATACATGTAACTAGACCTAGGACATTACTACTTGCATTGTACTCAGTGCTGTATTTACCCATGAGTCCTCACAATAAAACTGGATTCAGAAAAATGCAAAATGTTCTGTGCTTAAAATGTTTTTCTGTTTATCTGTGCCTTTTGGCCCCAAATAAAACCGATAATATGCAGAATATCTAGAATAACTAATTACTATATATGACAAATGTGATTTGATTGTATTCTGTTTCCTCTTTATCTTAACAGCTTTGCTCCTCTCTGCAATATATACTTGTACAGAGTATCACCCGGATCCAGAGTATCTGTGCTCCACCTGACAAATCAATAATTGATCCAACACCCACCTTTATGCCAGCAAATTATTATCAAAAGAAGAAAAAATGAGGATATTCTATTCTTGTGTAACAATGTACATTTATTGAAGTATAATAATACAACTGTATATTGAATATACATGTACATACATGCAACTAGCATGACTGGATTAGACATTATTGTGCCAGAATTCATGTTTTCATAAAAACAACTTTCATAAAAATCTTCATCTTAACAGCTTTGCTCCTCTCTGCAATATATACTTGTACAGAGTATCTTCTGGACCACACAATCTGTGGTCTCCTCCATGAATCAATAATTCTACCCACTACATCCAATTTTATCCAACAACTAATCCTCATAAACAGAATGGAGGAAGACTTGATATTTCCTTTCATTAAATAAACAAATAATGGAATAAAGAAAATCTCATCTTCAAAAAAAAATAAGCAGGTACAGTTTCAATAGTTTGGACATCAAAACATTATGTTTAGACTATATTTGTAAGTTGTTTTTATAAAGGAAGTCGCCATGTTCATCAGTTTTGCTATTGATGGAAATGTTCAATTTAAGGGGTGGTCAGGAAGCATTACTTGTCTCATACGATTTAGATAATTATGCCTGAATTTATATTTTTTTGAAAAACAATTAACTTGAGTCTTAAACTAAGTTGCTGAACTTGTTCCAAAGTCATACACCCAACAAGTTAGCAGATTATACAAAATTTAGCCAAATATATCATCCTCAGCACGCCAATGTACTGATCCTATTGTTGACCCTAAAGTAGGCTAATTAATATAATTGCTATAAATAACTAATTACTATATATGACAAAACTATATATATATATATATTTGATAAAAATGATTTGATTATATTATCTTTCTACCTAAACTCTTTTTCTTAACAGCTTTGGACCTCCCTGCAATATATACCTGTAAAGATTATCACCCGGGACCCAGAGGGTCTGTGCTCCTCTCGAAAAATCAATAATTATACCCACTACATCTAATGGTGTTCTAAAAATGTATTCTCATAAAATGAATGAAGGAAGACTTGATCTTTCCTTCTAGGAAATAAAGGAACAAAGCAAAATCTCATCTCCACAAAAATAATAAGCAGGTACAGTTTCCACACTTTGGAAATCAAAACATTATTTTGGACTTTATTTTTAAGGTGTTTTCCAAAAGCAAGTCGCCATGTTCATCAGTTTAGCTCTTGATATAATGTTCATTTTAAGGAGTGATTAGGAATCTACTTTTAAGACATGACGTGCCCTTCTCTTAGTGCATTACTCACCTCATACAATTTAGCTAATTTGCTTTTATACCTGAATCAACTGAGAACAATTTACTTGAGTCTTAAAGTAAGTGTTTATTGCTGGCCTAGGAGCCTACCCACCAGGAGTGGACAATTTATTCCCCCCAGTTGTTTACAGGGATCAGTATTAATGTTCCTTCATTTAACATTAGTATAGCAGCACCAGTAAAAGGAGATTTTACAATTGCCTGGGCTCATAACAAAAAGAGACCCTGGGAAGTTTAAAAACAACCCATGTCCTATACTGTCAGACAGCAAAAAAAGCCCTAAATGTCTGGGGGCAATGAACCTTTTATCCATCAAAGTTCATATCAAAATTACTATGAGTCTGTAATTATAACAATTCTAATATTGAAGACCCCCAGCTACATTTGTTGTCCTCAAGTGATAATTTTACTTTAAGAATAACAGAGCAAAATGTCTATAGGTTTTTCTATTAATTGAAATCCATCACAAAAGAAAGAAAATCCCCAAAAAGCAACAAACTTTCAAACTTGTTCCAAAATGAAATGTCCAATAATTTTGCCTTTTATGCAAAACTTCCCCAAGTTTATCAGGATCTTCTTCAGCCTCGGCCCACCAATGTATACTGATCCTGCTGCTCCATAGCACAATATTGCTCCAACTATCTATCTGTGCCTTTTTGCCCCAGATCAGACGGATAATATACATAATAGCTCAAATAAATAACTCATTACTATATATGATAAATGTAATTTAATTGTTTTCTCTCTCCCCCTAAATCTTTTTTTTTATTTGATTTGATTTTTTATCCATTACAAAGATACAAAATACATATAACACATAAAATAACAAGCATATCATATTCTTAAAAAAAGAAAAAAGACACATCCTTACATTCAATCTGACATGTTCCAGAATACCAAATTTAGTGCAAATTTTAAAAGAACTAATGATCCATTTTGGCCCTACAGAACACATATAAAGTGACATAAGCAAATAATACATTTATTAATATGAGGGACAATAGTGCAAATCAACTCCTTAAAATCACTTGTGACTTTAAATATATTTTTCTCCTTTTTCTTTTCTTTTTCTTTTCCCTTGTATTCTATTCAAGGTTAAGAATTTTTACAAGGGTTCTACCATTACATATTAACCATTTAGTGAATTATAGATTATATAAAGAGTGAAAAAAAGAAAAAGAAAAAAAAAGGCCCAACCATCATTAATATCGAACAGTACACACCATGAATTATATAGGTATAGGTCATCACCTATTAAAGATTAAGTACCATTTGTTTATCTATCCCCTTATTTAGAGAAAAAACAGTGATTCAAACAAGAATTGATGTTGAGGAATACTTATCCCAGTTTTCCCATTTCTTCTTATCTTTTATTTTACTTCTCTGGGAACTACAGGAAAAGTCTTCCTCAATTTGTCTATGTCTTTTTAGTATAATTATAATCTCATTCATTGAGGGAATAATCCCTTCTTTCCATTTCAAAGCTATCAGCCATTTCGCAACTAATAACAAGTTTAATACCACTGCTTTTGTGCTTTTATCCCAATGAGATGGAAATATATTAAAAAAGACCAGCTCAGGGGAAGAAATAATAGTCTCCTTACAGATGACTGATAGCTTCTGGATACATATATCCCACAATTCTTCAATCAAAGGGCAAAACCACCACATATGTGAGTGTGTACCTTCTTGGACACATTTCCTCCAACATAACCTATTTTGTTCTTGCGAAATCTTAGATATTTTCATTGGATCATAATACCATCTTTGATACAATTTAAAATTTACTTATCTGAGTGAAACACTTATTAAATTCTTATGAATAAATTGTAGCGTGTTAGACCAAACACTAGGTTGATAATCAAAACCTAATTCCTCTTCCCATTTGGTCATTGGTAAGGTTTTTGCCAACAGGTTTGAGCTATATAGAATTCCTCTGATACCTGCAATATTAATTTTGGCTGTATTTATTACTATCTTTTCGTCAAAGAGGGTAAGCTCTCTAATAGCAACTGAATTACCCAGTCATTTTCTTATTTGTAGTTTCAATTAATTATACTGTAACCAAAATTTCAATGGTACCCCTCTTTCTCTCCTTAGGTTATCAAAAGGGACAAAATCTTTGTTCCTATATATATCCTTTAAGCTCTTTAAATTTCATTGAGCCCAATTAACATTATCACCATAATTCAAATTAATCTGAAACATTGTCAAAGTTATCATTGGTGATGGAAACGGAGCTAACTTGTATTTCCTATTTATATTATACCAACTCTTGAGGCAAAATTTAGACACTGGTAAAATATTTCTTATATTCTTCATGTTCACTGATTTACTCCAGAAAATATCTCCCACATTTTCCTGTGACATTATTATACTTTCTATCTGGTAGAATTTCAGCTCCGACTTATCATTAGTCAAGTTCATAATATGAAATAATGCAGTGGCATGATAGTATAATACCTCCGTCTTACTTTGATTAATCTTATAATCGGAGATATGGCCATATTCTTGAATTACCTTCATTAGGTATTATACCGAATTTAGAGGTTCTGCTGTTGTAATAATTATATCATCTGCAAATAGAGTTATTTTTGAATTGAGTTTTCCTATAGCAACGCCCTTAATATTACTTTCGCTTCTTATTTTTTCTGCTAATGGTTCTATTGGTAAAGCAAAAATAATTCGGGACAAAGGACAACCTTGTCTAGTACCATTGCGGATACAAAACTATCAGTTTCAAACCCAGCTCCACTTATAAAAGCACAATTGTTGGAATATAATGCCATAATACTTCTAATTGCTTTATCACTAATACCAATTTTTTTTAACGTCATTACTAGGAAGTCCCAATTCAAACTATCAAAAGCCTTTTCCGCGTCACATGCTAGAGCTAGAGCAGGGGTCTTTTTTTAACTTATAGTAATCAAAGATATCAAACAATTTTCTTGTACTATCCATTCCTTGTTATTCTTTTAGAAACACTGATTGATCATAATTAACTAGAACTTTCATTAAATTACTTAGCCTTTTTGCTATTATCCCTGCATAAAGTCTAATATCAATATTTAGGGGAAATATTGGTCTATAGTTAGAACATTTATTTTCTGATTTCCCCTCTTTATGGATGGTTACAATTACACCTTGGAGAGATTCAGCAGGGGCAGAGCCAGATAATCTGATTTCATTAAAACTATGCTTCAAATATGGACTCAATATCTTAATATAGTTTTGGGAAAAGGAACCCGATAGCCCAACTGGACCTGGAGACTTATTTGGCCTAAGTACTCTAATTATCTCTTCTACTTCTGCTATGGTGATCTCTTCCTCTAATTTCTCGGACTGTACCTCAGAGATTTGGGGCAGCTGTATGGAGTCCAAAAATTCCGATATTACTTCTTTAGTAGGTTTAGTTACTTCCCCATTTGCCTCTAGATCATATAGATCTTTATAATAATCTAAGAAAATGCTTCCGATCTCTTTAGGAAGCCTATAAACTTTCCTCTTTTTGTCAAGCATCTCTGAAATGATCTTAGGTCTACTATTGTATATAAACTGATTAGCAAATAGACTATTGGCCTTGTTAGCAAAATGGTAATATTTTTGCTGCGTTCTCCATATATTCTTATCAATTTTTATTTGATGAATCTCTCTTATTGATTTCTGAATACTCAAAATTTCTGACCTCAATTCTTTATTAGGATCTAACTTATTGATGGTATTGGCCTTATTTAATTGAACATATAGGTCTCTAAGGGGTTTCCCTCTTTCTCTTTTTTTTTTTCTTTAATGTTAAAGGAATCAAATTACCCCTGAGGAATGCCTTCAAAGAGTTCCAGAATGTAACCTTCGAAGTAATTGAGTCCTTATTAAATTTTATATATTCTTCCATGGATTTCAAAATAAGATCCCTGTCTTTGCTGGATTTCAATAATCAATGTTCTATTCTAAATCTTTTGGATCTTATTTTTTTCCATGGCTTATTAATGTACATAGTAACATTGGCATGGTCTAAGTCTCCAATACTTCCAATATCAACTCCTACAACTTTATTTACAGCTTCTTCATCTACCAGACAGTAGTCTATTCTTGTATAGGTCATATGTCGACAAGAGTAAAATGTGTAATCTCTTTCTCCAGGATGAAAAGTCCGCCATGCATCATTCAATTTATATCTTGTCAATGTGTCCTGAAATCTACGTGAAACTCCTATATTTTCTTTATTTTGAATTACTGTTTTATCTTTTTTCCTATTTAATCCTACCTCCAACCCCATATTCATATCTCCGGCAACTATTAATATTCCTTTTCTTAACCTATTGATCTTTTTTAGCATTTTATTTAAAAAGCCATTTTGATTATGGTTAGGAGCATACAAGTTAGCTATGGTATAATAAACATCATTAATTTATCCAGCCCATATAGAATATCTCTCTTCTGGGTCTGTTTGTGTAAAAGATTCACTCACACGATTGCTTTTACGCAATAGAATAGCAGTGCCTCCGGACTTTGACTTATAATTAGAAATTGCACAAATATCATACAGGGGACTTAAGGAAATTATTTTTCTACCAACCCAATGAGTCTCCTGTACACAGATAATATCTGCCTTCTCTACTTGAAAAAACTTTGAAATTATTTTCCTCTTCTAGGGTATATTCAACCCTCTTACATTATAAGTAATACATTTAAGGGGAACTTTCATAATTTATCAGAGTATCTATCGAGAAACAGCAATAACACTTCCAATAAGTTTATATACATTTGGGTAGCCTTGAATATTAAAAAAAAACATCTACAATACTTTGAAATCTTGGAACAGTTGAAACATAAAAAGTACAACAATACATACCGAAAAAAACACACATAAAAACAACAACAGTCATACATATTCCCCCTTGAATGAAAAATACTTTTCCAATCCGTCATTGTTGGCTTAGGTAGTGGGCCGCAAGAGGGCTGCTGGACACGCCCACCGGAGCTACACCTTCTCCATCATGCAACACCGCTTTTACCTTTTATAATAATTCAAATATTCAGCAGGACCTTATAGAAGACCATCATGGATATATAATATATTAGTAGATGAAAAAGTATTACTAATCTTTTATTTGTCCCACCTATCTGTCCTTAATCAAATTTTTGAAAATGTGACTATCTTTCGTCTCTCTGACTTTTGCGACTCTTCCTTTTATCTCTCTTGTATTATCTCTAAAAAGGCCTCATCATGTTGAATATTTTGTTGTAACAGAAATCTCTTAGCCTCCGTTAGGGATTTGATAATAAAATTCTGGTCTCCTCTAGTTATAAATATTTTTACAGGATAACCCCATTTATATTAAATGTTTTCTTCCCTTAAGATCTTAGTAAAATCCCTAAACTCTCTCCTTTTTTGAAAAGTTTCAAAGGGAAGATCTAAGAAGATTTGGATTTTATCATACAGTGCTGACAGCTTTTTTAATTGTCTACTTTTAATTAATATTTTTTGTTTGTAAAAATAAGACTGCAGTCTAACTAAAATATCCCTCGGGACTTCCCTCGATAGATTAGGTGATAATGGTAATCTATAGAACATTTCTATTCTATTTTCCCCTTCCTCTGGGCTTATGTCCATAGACTCAAATATTTTTAATACATATTCTTTTATAGCTTTGGGGCCAAAATATTCAGAGATCCCTCTTACTCTTAGATTATTCCTTCGTGACACTTCTTCAATTCTATTTTGGCTAGATTTTAAATTTTTCACCTCAACTTCCAGTTTTTTAACTTGCACTTTTAATTTTTGATTTTCTTCCAAAATCTTCTCATGTCTTTTCTCGACAAGTGTACATTTCTCTACAATAGTCGCCATTGTTTTGGCATTATTAGTTAACTCTATAGCAATTTGATTTTGAAGAGAATTTTGATTGTCACTTAATATATTTTTTAATAAAGATAGTCAGAATTTCCTTGTTTAATTGTTTAGGGGAATTCGACTCTTCTACCAAAGATGAGTTGTCTGAATTTGAGGAATTATAGGTAGATAAATCCTCTGCAAAAAAATAGTTGCAGGAGCGGATTAACCTTACCAATTTTCCCTCCTTTACCTCTATGTAAAGGAGTCACAGAAGTTCTTGTAGACATTTTATTTTCCCTTTCTCTATTCTTTCCTTTGAAAGTAGTTTGAAACATCTCTTCTCAATTAGCTACCAGCACAATTCTTTTTTAATTTAAAAAAATACTTTTTTCCCCAGCTACTCGTAATAAATATCTTCACATTTACCTTATATCCAGGATACAGCCTGGCCCCACATAATACAGGATATCCTTTATCTCTTTTTACATCAGTATCAGATATCAACCTTATATTATGGAAAAAGTAAAAAAGAGATTATGTAAATGTCATACCATTACATCAAAATAGCTGGTCTCTTTTAATATTTCCACATAGTTATTTATACTAGGCTCGTGCACATTTAAAACAAGGAAAAGCTTTTTATATATAGAAGACAAATTAGTTGACAAATGTAGTCCTCCAATTAACGCTTTATACATGGATATTCTTGATATTTAAGATGTTTCTTCACCTCAGCATCTGCAATGACAGTTCAGTATATATTATCTGTGTCATCCACCTCAATGTATAATCTCTGGAGTGTCCAACTCAGCATATCTGATATTCGCCTTAGTATATAATCTCAGCGGTATCCGCTTCAGCTTATAAACTCTGTGATATCTATCTCAGTAAAAATCTCTGCATTATTACACCTCAATTTGAAATCTCTGAAATGATCACCACAGAATATCTTGTATCCGCCTCAGAATATAATGTCAGCGGTGTCCTCCTCAGCTTGTAATCTCTGTGATATCTGTCTCAGCATGTAATCTCTATGAAATCATGCCTCAAATGTGAGATCTCTGGAATGACCACCACAGTATATCTTATATCTCTATGAGCTTGTAAATTCTGTGGTCAGTTTTTAATATCAGCGGTATCCGCCTCAGCTTGTAATCTCTGTGAGTTTATAAACTCTGTGATATCTATCTCAGCATATAATCTGTGTGGTATCTCACCTCAATGTGAGATCTCTGAAATGACCACCACAGTATATCTTATATCCACCTCAGCATATAATGTCAGCGGTATCCACCTGATTTTATAATCTCTGTGATGACTGCCTCAGCATTTAATCTCTGTAATATCTCACCTCAATGTGAGATCTCTGAAATGACCACCACAGTATATCTTATATCCGCCTCAGCATATAATGTCAGCAGTATCCACCTCATTTTATAATCTCTGTGATGACTGCCTCAGCATTTAATCTCTGTAATATCTCACCTCAATGTGAGATCTCTGAAATGACCACCACAGTATATCTTGTATCCGCCTCAGCATATAATGTCAGCGGTATCCGCCTCAGTGTATAATCTCTGTGATGACTGCCTCAGCATGTAATCTCTGTAATATCTCACCTCAATATGAGGTCTCTGGAATGACCACCCCAGAATATCTTGTATCCGCCTCAGCATATAATGTCAGCGCTATTCGTCTCAGCTTGTAATCTCTGTGATGTCTGTCTCAGCATATAATCTCTATGGAATCATGCCTCAAAATATGAGATCTCTGGAATGGTGGCTGTCTGAGGTGTCTGTCTCCACGTGTGATCTCTATGATATTAACTTTAATGTGAGATCTCTGGAGTACCCACTTCAATATATCTGGTATCTCAACATATGGTCTCAACAGTATCGGCCTCAGCTTGTCATCTCTGTAGTGTCTGCCTCAGGATATGACCTCCACAGTATGCTTCTCCACTTATAATATCTGGGGTATCTGTTTTAATTGTACCTCTCTCATCAGTAATGACCCGCGCTTCTTTATATCTGTCTCTGCGTCTGGTCTCTATGTTATCTGTTTCAGCGTGTGCTCTGTGCGGTGTCTGCTTCAGGTTAAGATGTCTGCAGAGTCTGTCTTAGCAGTACAATAACTGCCTCAACACGTGGGGTCTATTTAGCCTCTGTATCACCTTATGGTGTCTGCCTCAGCGTACAGATTCCACTCACAGTGCACTCCCATCAATGTGTATCGCCTTACACGCTCACAGGGATCTTCATCGTCTGTAGTATCCGACTATGGCGTCTGACTCAGCGTGTACTCTCACTCTGCATGTGGTCTCGCGATAATTCCCGCGAGAATGGTGTGCTCCGGAAAAGGCGACAACACGCCTACAGACTAGCTCTGGGTGGAGCCAACATCCCCCTAAATCTTTACCTTAACAGCTTTGCAATATATACTTGTACACAATATCTACTGGACTCCAGATGGGAGGATTCAATAATTGAACCCACAACATCCCACCTTTACGCCAACAATTTATTCGCAAGAAAGAAAAGATGATGATATATTATTCTTCTGTAACAAGGTAAATGTATTGAAGTCTTGTGATATAGTTACAAATAATACAATTGTGTATATGAATGTACATGTGCATACATGCAACTAGACCTAAGTCATTACTACTTGCATTGTATTCAGTACTGTATTTACCCATGAGTCCTCACAATAAAACTGGATTCAGAAAAATGCAAAATGTTCTGTGCTTAAAATGTTTTTCTGTTTATCTGTGCCTTTTAGCCCCAAATAAAACCGATAATATGCAGAATATCTAGAATAACTAATTACTATATATGACAAATTTTATTTGATTGTATTCTCTTTCCTCTTTATCTTAACAGCTTTGCTCCTCTCTGAAATATATACTTGTACAGAGTATCACCCGGATCCAGAGTATCTGTGCTCCACCTGACAAATCAATAATTGATCCAACACCCACCTTTATGCCAGCAAATTATTATCAAAAGAAGAAAAAATGAGTATATTCTATTCTTGTGTAACAATGTACATTTATTGAAGTATAATAATACAACTGTATATTGAATATACATGTACATACATGCAACTAGCATGACTGGATTACCCATTATTGTGCCAGAATTCATGTTTTCATAAAAACAACTTTCATAAAAATCTTCATCTTAACAGCTTTGCTCCTCTCGGAAATATATACTTGTACAGAGTATCTTCTCGACCACACAATCTGTGGTCTCCTCCATGAATCAATAATTCTAGCCACTACATCCAATTTTATCCAACAACTAATCCTCATAAACAGAATGGAGGAAGACTTGATATTTCCTTTCATGAAATAAACAAATAATGGAATAAAGAAAATCTCATCTACACGAAATAATAAGCAGGTACGGTTTCAATAGTTTGGACATCAAAACATTATTTTTAGACTATATTTGTAAGTTGTTTTTATAAAGGAAATCACCATGTTCATCTGTTTTGCTATTTTTTTGAAAAACAATTAACTTGAGGCTTAAACTAAGTTGCTGAACTTTTTCCAAAGTCATACAACCAACAAGTTAGCAGATTATACAAAATTTAGCCAAATATATCATCCTCAGCACGCCAATGTACTGATCCTATTGTTGACCCTAAAGTAGGCTAATTAAAATAATAGCTATAATAAATACTATATATGACAAAACTATATATATATATATGACAAAACTGATTTGATTGTATTATCTTTCTACCTAAAATCTTTATCTTAACAGCTTTGGACCTCCCTGCAATATATATCTGTAGATATTATCACCCGGGACCCAGAGGGTCTGTGCTCCACTCGAAAAATCAATAATTATACCCACTACATCTAATGTTATTCTAAAAACGTATTCTCATAAAAGGAATAAAGGAAGACTTGATCTTTCCTTCTAGAAAATAAAGGAACAAAGAAAAATCTCATCTCCACAAAAAGAATAAGCAGGTACAGTTTCACACTTTAGAAATCAAAACATTTTTTTGGACTTTATTTGTAAGGTGTTTTCCAAAAGCAAGTCGCTATGTTCATCAGTTTAGCTCTTGATATAATGTTCATTTTAAGGAGTGATTAGGAATCTACTTTTAAGACATGACGTGCCCTTCTCTTAGTGCATTACTCACCTCATACAATTTAGCTAATTTGCTTTTATGCCTGAATCAACTGAGAACAATTTACTTGAGTCTTAAAGTAAGTGTTTATACCCCGCCTAGGAGCCTACCCACCAGGAGTGGACAATTTATTCCCCCCAGTTGTTTACAGGGATCAGTATTAATGTTCCTTCATTTAACATTAGTATAGCAGCACCAGTAAAAGGAGATTTTACAATTGCCCTGGCTCAGATCAAAAAGAGGCCCTGGAAAGTTTAAAAAAACACATGTCCTATAGTGGCAGACAGCAAAAATAGCCCTAATTGTCTGGGGGCAATGAACCTTTTATCCATCAAAGTTCATATCAAAATTACTATGAGTCTGTAATTATAACAATTCTAATATTGAAGACCCCCAGCTACATTTGTTGTCCTCAAGTGATAATTTTACTTTAAGAATAACAGAGCAAAATTTCTATAGTTTTTTCTATTAATTGAAATCCATCACAAGAGAAAGAAAATCGGCAAAAATCAACAAACTTTCAAACTTGTTCCAAAATGAAATGTCCAATAATTTTGCCTTTTATGCAAAACTTCCCCAAGTTTATCAGGATCTTCCCAGCCTCGGACCCACCAATGTATACTGATCCTGCTGCTCCATAGCTCAATATTGCTCCAACTTTCTATCTGTGCCTTTTTTTCCCCAGATCAGACAGATAATATACATAATAGCTCAAATAAATAACTCATTACTATATATGATAAATGTAATTTAATTGTATTCTCTCTCCCCCTAAATCATTTTTTTTATTTTTATTTTTTTCCATTACAAAGATACAAAATACATATAACACATAAAATAACAAGCATATCATATTCTTAAAAAAAGAAAAAAGACACATCCTGACATTCAATCTGACATGTTCCAGAATACCAAAATTAGTGCAAATTTTAAAAGAACTAATGATCCATTTTGGCCCTACAGAACACATATAAAGTGACATAAGCAAATAATACATGTATTAATTATGGGACAATAGTGCAAATCAACTCCTTAAAATCACTTGTGACTTTAAATATATTTTTCTCCTTTTTCTTTTCTTTTTCTTTTCCCTTGTATTCTATTCAAGGTTAAGAATTTTTACAAGGGTTCTACCATTACATATTAACCATTTAGTGAATTATAGATTATATAAAGAGTGAAAAAAAGAAAAAGAAAAAAAAAGGCCCAACCATCATTAATATCGAACAGTACACACCATGAATTATATAGGTATAGGTCATCACCTATTAAAGATTAAGTACCATTTGTTTATCTATCCCCTTATTTAGAGAAAAAACAGTGATTCAAACAAGAATTGATGTTGAGGAATACTTATCCCAGTTTTCCCATTTCTTCTTATCTTTTATTTTACTTCTCTGGGAACTACAGGAAAAGTCTTCCTCAATTTGTCTATGTCTTTTTAGTATAATTATAATCTCATTCATTGAGGGAATAATCCCTTCTTTCCATTTCAAAGCTATCAGCCATTTCGCAACTAATAACAAGTTTAATACCACTGCTTTTGTGCTTTTATCCCAATGAGATGGAAATATATTAAAAAAGACCAGCTCAGGGGAAGAAATAATAGTCTCCTTACAGATGACTGATAGCTTCTGGATACATATATCCCACAATTCTTGAATCGAAGGGCAAAACCACCACATATGTGAGTGTGTACCTTCTTGGCCACATTTCATCCAACATAACCTATTTTGTTCTTGTGAAATCTTAGATATTTTCATTGGATCATAATACCATCTTTGATACAATTTAAAATTTACTTCTCTGAGTGAAACACTTATTAAATTCTTATGAATAAATTGTAGCGTGTTAAACCAAACACTAAGTTGATATTCAAAACCTAATTCCTCTTCCCATTTGTTCATTGGTAAGGTTTTCGCCAACAGGTTTGAGCTATATAGAATGCCTCTGATACCTGTAATATTCCTTTTGGCTGTATTTATTACTATCTTTTCCTCAAAGAGGGTATGCTCTCTAATAGCAACTGAATTACCCAGTAATTTTCCTTTTTGTAGGTTGAATTATACTGTAACCAACATTTCAATGGTACCCCTCTTTCTCTTCTTAGGTTATCAAAAGGGACAACATCTTTGTTCCTATATATATATACTTTAAACACTTTAAATTCCATTGAGCCCAATTAACATTATCACCATAATTCAAATTAATCTGAAACATTGTCAAAGTTATCATTGGTGATGGAAACGGAGCTAACTTATTTATATTATACCAACTCTTGAGGCAAAATTTAGACACTGGTAAAATATTTCTTATATTCTTCATGTTCACTGATTTACCCCAAAAAATATATCCCAAATTTTCCTGTGACATTATTATACTTTCAACTTATACTCCAACTTATCATTAGTCAAGTTCATAATATGAAATAGTGCAGTGGCATGATAGTATAATACCTCCGTCTTACATTGATTAATCTTATAATAGGAGATAAGGCCATATTCTTGAATTACCTTCATTAGGTATTCTATCGAATTTAGAGGTTCTGCTGTTGTAATAATTATATCAACTGCAAATAGAGTTATTTTTTAATTTACTTTTCCTATAGCAACGCCCTTAATATTACTTTTGCTTCTTATTTTTTCTGCTAATGGTTCTATGGCTAAAGCAAAAATAATTGGGGACAAAGGACAACCTTGTCTAGTGCCATTGCGGATACAAAAACTATCCGTTTCAAACCCAGCTCCACTTATAAAAGCACAATTGTTGGTATATAATGCCATAATATTCCTAATTGCTTTATCACTAATACCATTTTTTTTAACGTCATTACTAGGAAGTCCCAATTCAAACGATCAAAAGCTTTTTCCGCGTCAATTGCTAGAGCTAGAGCAGGGGTCTTTTTTAACTTACAGTAATCCAAGATATCAAACAATTTTCTTGTATTATCCATTCCTTGTTGTTCTTTTATAAACCCTGATTGATCATAATTACCTAGAACTTTCATTAAATTCCGTAGCCTTTTTGCTATTATCCCTGCATAAAGTTTAATATCAATATTTAAGAGAGATATTGGTCTATAGTTAGAACATTTATTTTCTGATTTCCCCTCTTTATGGATGGTTACAATTACAGCTTGAAGAGATTCAGCAGGGGCAGAGCCAGATAATCTGATTTCATTAAAACTATCCTTCAAATATGGACTCAATATCTTAATATAGTTTTGGAAAAAGGAACCTGATAGCCCAACTGGACCTGGAGACTTATTTGGCCTAAGTACTCTAATAATCTCTTCTACTTCTACTATGGTGATCTCTTCCTCTAATTTCTCGGACTGTACCTCAGAGATTTGGGGCAGCTGTATGGAGTCCATAAATTTCGATATTAATTCTTTAGTAGGTTTAGTTACTTCCCCATTTGCCTCTAGATCATATAGATCTTTATAATAATCTAAGAAAATGCTTCCGATCTGTTCAGGAACCCTTTAAACGTTACCCCTTCTTTTCAAGCATCTCTGAAATGATCTTAGGTCTACTATTGTATCTAAACTGAATAGCAAATAGACTATTGGCCTTGTTAACAAAATGGTAATATTTTTGCTGCGTTCTCCATATATTCTTATCAATTTTTATTTGATGAATCTCTCTTATTGATTTCTGAATACTCAAAATTTCTGACCCCAGTTCTTTAATAGGATCTATCCTATTGATGATATTGGCCTTATTTAATTGAATATATAGGTCTCTAAGGGATTTCCCTCTTTCTCTTTTTTCTTTAATGTTAATTCAATCAAATTACCCCTTAGAAAGGCCTTCAAAGAGTACCAGAATGTAACATTAGAAGTAATTGAGTCCTTATTAAATTTTATATATTCTTCCATGGATTTCAATAAAAGATCCCCGTCTTTGTTGGATTTCAAGAATGAATGTTCTATTCTAAATCTTTTGGATCTTATTTTGTGCCATGCCTTATTAATGTACATAGTAACATTGGCATGGTCTGAGTCTCCAATACTTCCAATATCAACTCTTACAACTTTATTTATAGCCTCTTCATCTACTAGACATTAGTCTATTCTTGTATAGGTCATATGTCGACAAGAGTAAAATGTGTAATCTCTTTCTCCTGGATGAAATGTCCACCATGCATCATTCAATTTATATCTTGTCAACGTGTCCTGAAATCTATGTGAAACTCCTATATTTTCTTTATTTTAAATTACTGTTTTATCTGTTTTCCTATCTAATCCTACCTCCAACACCATATTCATATCTCCGGCAACTATTAATATTCCTTTTCTTAACCTATTTATCTTTTTTAGCATTTTATTTAAAAAGCCATTTTGATTATGGTTAGAAGCATACAAGTTAGCTATGGTATAATAAACATCATTAATTAATCCAGCCCATATAGAATATCTCTCTTCTGGGTCTGTTTGTGTAAAAGATTCACTCACACGATTGCTTTTACGCATTAGAATAGCAGTGCCTCCGGACTTTGACTTATAATTAGAAATTGCTCAAATATCATACAGGGGACTTAAGGAAATTATTTTTCTACCTACCCAATGAGTCTCCTGTACACAGATAATATCTGCCTTCTCTACTTGAAAAAACTGATGATTTTCATCTTATAGGGTGTATTCCACCCTCTTACATCATAAGTAATACATTTAAGGGGATCTGTCATAATTTATCAGAGTATCTATCGAGAAACAGCAATAACACTTCCAATAAAGTTATATACCTTAGGGTAGCCTTGAATATTAAAAAAAAAAATACGTCTACAATACTTTGAAATCTTGGAACAGTTGAAACATAAAAAGTACAACAATACATACCAAAAAAAACATACATAAAAACAACAATAGTCATACAAATTCCCCATTGACGGAAAAATACTTTTCCAATCCGTCATTGTTGGCTTAGGTAGTAGACTGCAGGAGGGCTGCTGGTTACACCTTCTCCATCATGCAACACTGCTTTTACCTTTTATAATAATTCAAATATTCAGCAGGACCTTATAGAAGACCATCATGGATATAAATGGGTAAGAATTACTAATCTTTTATTTGTCCCACCTATATGTCCTTAATCAAATTTTAGAAACTTCGACTATCTTTCGTCTCTCTGACTTTTGCCAGTCTTCCTTTGATTTCTCTCGTATTATCTCTAAAAAGGCCTCATCATGTTGAATATTTTGTTGTGACAGAAATCTTTCAGCCTCCGTTAGGGATTTGATAATAAAATTCTGGTCTCCTCTAGTTATAAATATTTTTACAGGATAACCCCATTCATATTCAATTTTTTCTTCCCTTAAGAACTTAGTAAAATCCCTAAACTCTCTCCTTTTTTGCAAAGTTTCAAAGGGAAGATCTAAGAAGATTTGGATTTTATCATACGGTGCTGACAGCTTTTTTAATTGTCTACTTTTAATTAATATTTTTTGTTTGTAAGAATAAGACTGCAGTCTAACTAAAATATCCCCCGGGACTTCCCTCGATAGATTAGGTGATAATGGTAATATATAGAACATTTCTATTCTATTTGCCCCTTCCTCTGGGCTTATGTCCATAGACTCAAATATTTTTAATACATATTCTTTTATAGCTTTACGGCCAAAAGATTCAGAGATCCCTCTTACTCTTAGATTATTCCTTCGTGACACTTCTTCAATTCTATTTTGGCTAGATTTTAAATTTTTCACCTCATCTTCCAGTTTTTTAACTTGCACTTTTAATTTTTGATTTTCTTCCCAAATCTCCTCATGTCTTTTCTCGACAAGTGTACATCTCTCTACAATAGTCGCCATTGTTTTGTCATTATTAGTTAATCACTTAATATGTTTTTTAATAAAGATACTGTCAGAATTTCCTTGTCTAATTATTTAGGGGAATTCGACTCTTCTACCAAAGATGAGTTGTCTGAATTTGAGGAATTATAGGTAGATAAATCCTCTGCAAGAGATAGTTGCAGGAGCGGATTAACCTTATCAATTTTCCCTCCTTTACCTCTATGTAAAGGAGTCACAGAAGTTCTTGTAGACATTTTATGTTCCCTTTCTCTATTCTTTCCTTTTAAAGTAGTTTGAAACATCTCTTCTCAATTAGCCTCCAGCACAATTCTTTTTTAATTTCAAAAAATACTTTTTCCCCAGCTACTTGTAATAAATATCTTCACATTTATCTTATATCCAGGATACAGCCTGGCCCCACATATGCAGGATATCCTTTTCTGTTTTTACATCAATATCAGATATCAACCTTATATTATGGAAAAAGTAAAAAAGAGATTATGTAAATGTCATACCATTACATCAATATAGCTGGTCTCTTTTATTATTTCCATTTAGATTTCCAGAACCAATATTTTTTTTAAATACCTGAGTATATAATCATCTCCCTATTGCCCAATATCATAATCTAGTAATACCTTCTATTTCACCAATATCCCCTTAATAAACATTCACCAGCCACATCAATATCTAAAAAAATTTTTTGTTCAAAGACAAAAGTGAGCAAAGCAGTTAATCAAATATAGCTGAAAGATATCAGTGTTGAACTCCCATAGGCTTATAGTTATTTATACTTGGCTCGTGGACATTTTAAACAACGAAAAGCTTTGTATATATAGAAGACCAATTAGTTGACAAATGTAGTCCTCCAATTAACGCTTTATACATGGATATTCTTGATATTTAAGATGTTTCTTCACCTCAGCATCTGCAATGACAGTTCAGTATATATTATCTGTGTTATCCACCTCAATGTATAATCTCTGGAGTGTCCAACTCAGCATATCTGGTATCCGCCTTAGCATATAATCTCAGCGGTATCCGCTTCAGCTTGTAAACTCTGTGATATCTATCTCAGCATATAATCTCTGCGTTATTACACCTCAATGTGAAATCTCTGAAATGATCACCACAGTATATCTTGTATCCGCCTCAGCATATAATGTCAGCGAGGTCCTCCTCAGTTTATAATCTCTGTGATGTCTGTTTCGGCAAGTAATCTCTGTGATATCTTGGCTCAATATGAGGTCTCTGGAATGACCTCCCCAGAATATCTTGTATCGGCCTCAGAATATAATGTCAGCAGTGTCCTCCTCAGCTTGTAATCTCTGTGATATCTGTCTCAGCATGTAATCTCTGTGATGTCTGTTTCGGCAAGTAATCTCTGTGATATCTTGGCTCAATAGGAGGTCTCTGGAATGACCACCCCAGAATATCTTGTATCCGCCTCAGAATATAATGTCCTCCTCAGTTTGTAGTCTCTGTGATGTCTGTCTCAGCATGTAATCTCTATGAAATCATGCCTCAAATGTGAGATCTCTGGAATGACCACCACAGTATATTTTATATCTCTATGAGCTTGTAAATTCTGTGGTCAGCATATAATGTCAGCAGTATCCGCCTCAGCTTGTAATCTCTGTGAGTTTATAAACTCTGTGATATCTATCTCAGTATATAATCTCTGTGGTATCTCACCTCAATGTGAGATCTCTGAAATGACCACCACAGTATATCTTATATTTGCCTCAGCATATAATGTCAGCGGTATCCGCCTCAGTTTATAATCTCTGTGATGACTGCCTCAGCATTTAATCTCTGTAATATCTTGACTCAATATGAGGTCTCTGGAATGACCACCCCAGAATATCTTGTATCTGCCTTAGCATATAATGTCAGCGCTATCCGTCTCAGCTTGTAATCTCTGTGATGTCTGTCTCAGCTTGTAATCTCTATGGAATCATGCCTCAAAATATGAGATCTCTGGAATGGTGACTGTCTGAGGTGTCTATCTCCAAGTGTGATATCTATGATATTAACTTTAATGTGAGGTCTCTGGAGTACCCACTTCAATATATCTGGTATCTCAACATATGGTCTCAACAGTATCGGCCTCAGCTTGTCATCTCTTTAGTGTCTGCCTCAGGATATGACCTCCACAGTATGCTTCTCCACTTATAATATCTGGGGTATCTGTTTTAATTGTACCTCTCTCATCAGTAATGACCGCCGCTGCTCTATATATGTCTCTGCTTCTGGTCTCTATGTTATCCGTTTCAGCGTGTGCTCTGTGTGGTGTCTGCTTCAGGTTAAGATGTCTGCAGAGTCTGTCTTAGCAGTACAATAACTGCCTCAACATGTGGGGTCTATTTAGCCTCTGTATCACCTTATGGTGTCTGCCTCAGCGTACAGATTCCACTCACAGTGCACACCCATCAATGTGTATCGCCTTACAAGCTCACAGGGATCTTCATCGTCTGTAGTATCCGACTATGGCGTCTGACTCAGCGTGTACTCTCACTATGCATGTGGTCTCACGATAATTCCTGCGAGAATGGTGTGCTCCGGAAAAGGCGCCAACACGCCTACAGACTAGCTCTGGGTGGAGCTAACATCCCCCTAAATCTTTCCCTCAACATCTTTGCAATATATACTTGTACACAATATCTACTGGACTCCTAAGGGTCTGGGCTCCATGTGAGGATTCAATAATTGAACCCACAACATCCCACCTTTACGCCAACAATTTATTCTCCAGAAAGAAAAGATGCTGATATATTATTCTTCTGTAACAAGGTAAATGTATTGAAGTCTTGTGATATAGTTACAAATAATACAATTGTGTATATGAATGTACATGTGCATACATGCAACTAGACCTAATTCATTACTACTTGCATTGTCCTCAGTACTGTATTTACCCATGAGTCCTCACAAGAAAACTGGATTCAGAAAAATGCTAAATGTTCTGTCCTTAAAATGTTTTTCTCTTTAGCTGTGCCTTTTGGCCCCAAATAAAACCGATAATATGCAGAATATCTAGAATAACTAATTACTATATATGACAAATGTGATTTGATTGTATTCTGTTTCCTCTTTATCTTAACAGCTTTGCTCCTCTCTGCAATATATACTTGTACAGAGTATCACCCGGATCCAGAGGGTGCTCCACCTGACGAAGCAATAATTGATCCAACACCCACCTTTATGCCAGCAAATTAATATCAAAAGAACAAAAAATGAGGATATTCTATTCTTGTGTAACAATGTACATTTATTGAAGTATAATAATACAACTGTATACTGAATATACATGTACATAAATGCAACTAGCATGACTGGATTACCCATTATTGTGCCAGAATTCATGTTTTCATAAAAACAACTTTCATAAAAATCTTCATCTTAACAGCTTTGCTCCTCTCTGCAATATATACTTGTACAGAGTATCTTCTGGACCCCACAATCTGTGGTCTCCTCCATGAATCAATAATTCTACCCACTACATCCAATTTTATCCAACAACTAATCCTCATAAACAGAATGGAGGAAGACTTGATATTTCCTTGCATTAAATAAACAAATAATGGAATAAAGAAAGTCTCATCTTCACAAAATAATAAGCAGGTACAGTTTCAATAGTTTGGACATCAAAACATTATTTTTAGACTATATTTGTAAGTTTTTTTTTAAAAGGAGGTTGCCATGTTCATCAGTTTTCTATTGATGTAAATGTTCAATTTAAGGGGTGGTCAGGAAGCATTACTTGTCTCATACGATTTAGATAATTATGCCTGAAGTTAGTTTTTTTTGAAAAACAATTAACTTGAGGCTTAAACTAAGTTGCTGAACTTGTTCCAAAGTCATACACCCAAAAGTTAGCAGAATATACAAAACTTACCCAAATATATCATCCTCAGCACGCCAATGTACTGATCCTATTGTTGACCCTAAAGTAGGCTGATTAATATAATAGCTATAAATAACTAATTACTATATATGACAAAACTATATATATATATATATATATATATATATATATATATATATATGACTAAACTGATTTGATTGTATTATCTTTCTACCTAAAATCTTTATCTTAACAGTTTTGGACCTTCCTGCAATATATACCTGTACAGATTATCACCCAGGACCCAGAGGGTCTGTGCTCCACTCGAAAAATCAATAATTATACCCACTACATCTAATATTATTCTAAAAATGTATTCTCATAAAATGAATGAAGGAAGACTTGATCTTTCCTTCTAGGAAATAAAGGAACAAAGCAAAATCTCATCTCCACAAAAATAATAAGCAGGTACAGTTTCCACACTTTGGAAATCAAAACCTTATTTTGGACTTTATTTTTAAGGTGTTTTCCAAAAGCAAGTCACCGTGTTCATCAGTTTAGCTCTTGATATAATGTTCATTTTAAGGAGTGATTAGGAATCTACTATTAAGATGTCACGTGCCCTTCTCTTAGTGCATTACTCACCTCATACAATTTAGCTAATTTGCTTTTATGCCTGAATCAACTGGGAACAATTTACTTGAGTCTGAAATTAAGTGTTTATACCTGGACTAGGAGCCTACCCACCAGGAGTGGACAATTTATTCCCCCCAGTTGTTTACAGGGATCAGTATTAATGTTCCTTCATTTAACATTAGTATAGCGGCACCAGTAAAAGGAGATGTTAAAATTGCCTTGGCTCAGATCAAAAAGAGACCCTGGGAAGTTTAAAAAAAAATACATGTCCTATAGTGTCAGACAGCAAAAATAGCCCTAAATGTCTGGGGGCAAAGAACATTTTATCCATCAAAGTTCATATCAAAATTAAGTAAGTACCATTTGTTTATCTATCCTCTTATTTAGTGAAAAAACAGTGATTCAAACAAGAATTGTAGTTGAGGAATACTTATCCCAATTTTCCCATTTCTTCTTATCTTTTATTTTATTTCTCTGGGAACTACAGGAAAAGTCTTCCTCAATTTGTCTATGTCTTTTTAGTATAATTATAATCTCATTCATTGAGGGAGTAATCCCTTCTTTCCAATTCAAAGCTATCAGCCATTTCGCAACTAATAACAAGTTTAATACCACTGCGTTTGTGCTTTTATCCCAATGAGATGGAAATATATTAAATAAGACCAGCTCAGGGGAAGAAATAATAGTTTCCATAAAGATGACTGATAGCTTCTGGATACATATTACCCACAATTCTTGAATCGAAGGGCAAAACCACCACATATGTGTGTGTGTAACTTCTTGGCCACATTTCCTCCAACAAAACCTATTTTGTTCTTGCGAAATCTTAGATATTTTCACTGGATCATAATACCATCTTTGATACAATTTAAAATGTACTTCTCTGAGTGAAACACTTATTACATTCTTATGAATAAATTGTAAATAAACACTAGGTTGATATTCAAAACCTAATTCCTCTTCCCATTTGGTCATTTGTAAGGTTTTCGCCAACAGGTTTGAGCTATATAGAATTCCTCTGATACCTGTAATATTAATTTTGGCTGCATTTAATACTATATTTTCCTCAAAGAGGGTAAGTTCTCTAATAGCAACTGAATTACCCAGTAATTTTCTTATTTGTAGTTTCAATGAATTATAATGTAACCAAAATTTCAATGGTACCCCTCTTTCTCTCCTTAGGTTATCAAAAGGGACAAAAATCTTTGTTCCTATATATATATATATATATATATATCCTTTAAGCTCTTTAAATTTCATTGAGCCCAATTAACATTATCACCATAATTAAAATGAATCTGAAACATTGTCAAAGTTATCATTGGTGATGGAAACGGAGCTAACTTGTATTTCCTATTTATATTATACCAACTCTTGAGGCAAAATTTAGACACCGGTAAAATATTACTTATATTCTTCATGTTCACTGATTTACACCAGAAAATATCTCCCACATTTTCCTGTGACATTATTATACGTTCTATCTGGTAGAATTTCAGCACTGACTTATCATTAGTCAAGTTCATAATATGAAATAATGAAGTGGTATGAAAGTATAATACCTCTGTCTTACTTTGATTAATCTTATAATAGGAGATAAGGCCATATTCTTGAATTACCTTCATTAGGTATTCTACCGAATTTAGAGGTTCTGCTGTTGTAATAATTATATCATCTGCAAATAGAGTTATTTTTTAATTTACTTTTCCTTTAGCAACGCCCTTAATATTACTTTCGCTTCTTATTTTTTCTGCTAATGGTTCTATGGCTAAAGCAAAAATAATTGGGGACAAAGGACAGCCTTGTCTAGTACCATTATGAATACAAAAACTATCCGTTTCAAACCCAGTTCCACTTATAAAAGCACAATTGTTGGAATATAATGCCATAATACTCCTAATTGCTTTATCACTAATACCACATTTTTTTAACGTCATTACTAGGAAGTCCCAATTCAAATGATCAAAAGCCTTTTCAGCGTCAATTGCTAGAGCTAGAGCAGGGGTCTTTTTTAACTTAAAGTAATCCAAGATATCAAACAATTTTCTTGTATTATGCATTCCTTGTCGTTCTTTTATAAACCCTGATTGATCATAATTAACTAGAACTTTCATTAAATTACTTAGACTTTTTGCTATTATCCCTGCATAAAGTTTAATATCAATATTTAAGAGAGATATTGGTCTATAGTTAGTACATTTATTTTCTGATTTCTCCTCTTTATGGATGATCACAATTACAGCTTGAAGAGATTCAGTAGGGGCAGAGCCAGATAATCTGATTTCATTAAAACTATCCTTCAAATGTGGACTCAATATCTTAATATAGTTTTGGAAAAAGGAACCTGATAACCCAACTGGACCTGGACACTTATTTGGCCTAAGGAGTCTAATAATCTCTTCTACTTCTACTATGGTGATCTCTTCCTCTAATTTCTCGGACTGTACCTCAGAGATTTGGGGCAGCTGTATGGAGTACACTGTGCTTAAGGGACTGCAGTGCACATTAATAAAATGATGCCCAAGTAGCTCTCAATTATTGCTGCATAAGTCACCTATATCCATCTATAAATGCCTGAGACTTCCTTCAAAGTTAGAGTGTGCTGAATAGCATAACTCTTAAAATCAATGGAGGGACTTTAGTCTATGGGCCTGATATGAGAACCGTATAATTCCACCAATAATAGCCTCAATAATATCCCAATGATATCGGGCAAATCTTGTCAGGATCCTATTATAAATAGCTGTGCCTTCCTAAATTTTGGCTGAGTATTGGCTAAATAGCTTCTATCTGAAGCACAAGGAAGGGGCTTTACTCTATGGGTCTGAGAAGAAAAAACGCCTGCTCTCTGCCTCACACGCCGCAGTCTAGACGCTTCAAAGTGACGTCATAGACCCGCGACTGCGTTCCTCACACGCCGAGGTCTAGACGCTTCAAAGTGACGTCATAGACCCGCGACTGCGTTCCTACGTGAACCCGACGTACGTTTCTTGAATTTTGTTATATTATACATCTATAATACTTTGAAATCTTGGAACAGTTGAAACATAAAAAGTACAACAATAAATACCAAAAAAAACACTCATAAAAACAACAACAGTCATACATATTCCCCCTTGATGGAAAAATACTTTTCCAATCCGTCATTGTTGGCTTAGGTAGTGGGCCGCAAAAGGGCTGCTGGCCACACCCACCGGAGCTACACCTTCTCCATCATTATCTCTAAAAAGGCCTCATCATGTTGAATATTTTGTTGTAACAGCAATCTCTTAGCCTCCGTTAGGGATTTGATAATAAAATTCTGGTCTCCTCTAGTTATAAATATATTTACAGGATAACCCCATTTATGTTCAATTTTTTCTTCCCTTAAGATCTTAGTAAAATCCCTAAAATCTCTCCTTTTTTGCAAAGTTTCAAAGGGAAGATCTAAAAAGATTTGGATTTTATCATACGGTGCTGACAGCTTTTTTAATTGTCTACTTTTAATTAATATTTTTTCTTTGTAAGAATAAGACTGCAGTCTAACTAAAATATCCTTCGGGACTTCCCTCGATAGAATAGGTGATAATCGTAATCTATAGAACATTTCTATTCTATTTTCCCCTTCCTCTGAGCTTATGTCCATAGACTCAAATATTTTTAATACATATTCTTTTATAGCTTTGGGGCCAAAATATTCAGAGATCCCTCTTACTCTTAGATTATTCCTTCGTGACACTTCTTCAATTCTATTTTGGCTAGATTTAAAAAATTTCACCTCAACTTCCAGTTTTTTAACTTGCACTTTTAATTTTTGATTTTCTTCCCAAATCTCCTCATGTCTTTTCTCGACAAGTGTACATTTCTCTACAATAGTCGCCATTGTTTTGGCATTATTAGTTAACTCTGTAGCATATTGATTTTGAAGAGAATTTTGAAAGTCACTTAATATATTTTTTAATAAAGATACTGTCAGAATTTCCTTGTCTAATTTTTAGGGGAATTCAACTTTTCTACCAAAGATAATTTGTCTGAATTTGAGGAATTATAGGTAGATAAATCCTCTGCAAGAGATAGTTGCAGGAGCGGATTAAATTTATCAAATTTCCCTCCTTTGCCTCTATGTAAAGGAGTCACAGAAGTTCTTGTAGACATTTTATTTTCTCTATTCTTTCCTTTTAAAGTAGTTTGAAACATCTCTTCTCAATTAGCCACCAGCACAATTCATTTAGAGGAAGGAAAAGCTTTTATACATAGAAGACCAATTAGTTGACAAATGTAGTCCTCCAATTAAGGCTTTATACATGGATATTCTTGATATTTAAGATGTTTCTTCACCTAAGCATCTGCGATGACAGTTCAGTATATATTATCTGTGTTATCCACCTCAATGTATAATCTCTGGAGTGTCCAACTAAGCATATCTGGTATCCGCCTTAGCATATAATCTCAGCGGTATCCGCTTCAGCTTGTAAACTCTGTGATACCAATCTCATCATATAATCTCTATGTTATTACACCTCAATGTGAAATCTCTGGAATGACCTCCCCACAATATCTTGTATCTGCCTCAGAATATAATGTCAGCGAGGTCCTCCTCAGCTTGTAATCTCTGTGATATCTGTCTCAGCAAGTAATCTCTGTGAAATCATGCCTCAAATGTGAGATCTCTGGAATGACCACCACAGTATATCTTATATCTCTATGAGCTTGTAAATTCTGTGGTCGGCATATAATGTCAGCGGTATTCGCCTCAGCTTGTAATCTCTGTGAGTTCATAAACTCTGTGATATCTATCTCAGCATATAATCTCTCCGGCAACTATTAATATTCCTTTTCTTAACCTATTGATCTTTTTTAGCATTTTATTTAAAAAGCCATTTTGATTATGGTTAGGAGCATACAAGTTAGCTATGGTATAATAAACATCATTAATTAATCCAGCCCATATAGAATATATCTCTTCTGGGACTGTTTGTGTAAAAGATTCACTCACATGATTGCTTTTACGCATTAGAATAGCAGTGCCTCTGGACTTTGACTTATAATTAGAAATTGCACAAATATCATACAGGGGACTTAAGGAAATTATTTTTCTACCTACCCAATGAGTCTCCTGTACACAGATAATATCTGCCTTCTCTACTTGAAAAAACGTTGAAATGATTTTCCTCTTATAGGGTGTATTCAACCCTCTTACATTATAAGTAATACATTTAAGGGGATCTGTCATAATTTATCAGAGTATCTATCGAGAAACAGCAAGAACACTTCCAATAAGGTTATATACCTTTGGGTAGTCTTGAATATAAAAAAAAATACATCTACAATACTTTGAAATCTTGGAACAGTTGAAACATAAAAAGTACAACAATACATACCAAAAAAAACATACACAAAAAAAACAACAGTCATACATATTCCCCTTTGACGGAAAAATACTTTTCCAATCCGTCATTGTTGGCTTAGGTAGTGGGCCGCAAGAGGGCTGCTGGCCACACCCACCGGAGCTACACCTTCTCCATCATTATCTCTAAAAAGTTCTCATCATGTTGAAATTTTTGTTGTAACAGAAATCTCTTAGCCTCCGTTAGGGATTTGATTATAAAATTCTGGTCTCCTCTAGTTATAAATATATTTACAGGATAACCCCATTTATATTAATTTTTTCTTCCCTTAAGATCTTAGTAAAATCTCTAAAATCTCTCCTTTTTTGCAAAGTTTCAAAGGGAAGATCTAAGAAGATTTGGATTTTATCATACGGTGCTGACAGCTTTTTTAATTGTCTACTTTTAATTAATATTTTTTGTTTGTAAGAATAAGACTGCAGTCTAACTAAAATATCCTTCGACTTTTCTACCAAAGATGAGTTGTCTGAATTTGAGGAATTATAGGTAGATAAATCCTCTGCAAGAGATAGTTGCAGGAGCGGATTAACCTTATTAATTTTCACTCCTTTGCCTCTATGTAAAGGAGTCACAGAAGTTCTTGTAGACATTTTATTTTCCCTTTCTCTATTCTTTCCTTTTAAAGTAGTTTGAAACATCTCTTCTCAATTAGCCACCGGCACAATTCATTTAAAACAAGGAAAAGCTTTTTATATATAGAAGACCAATTAGTTGACAAATGTAGTCTTCCAATTAACGCTTTATACGTGGATATTCTTGATATTTAAGATGTTTCTTCACCTCAGCATCTGCGATGACAGTTCAGTATATATTATCTGTGTTATCCACCTCAATGTATAATCTCTGGAGTGTCCAACTCCGCATATCTGGTATCCGCCTTAGCATATAATCTCAGCGGTATCCGCTTCAGCTTGTAAACTCTGTGATATCTATCTCATCATATAATCTCTGCGTTATTACACCTCAATGTGAAATCTCTGAAATGACCTCCCCACAATATCTTGTATCCGCCTCAGAATATAATGTCAGCTTGTAATCTCTGTGATATCTTGGCTCAATAAAAGGTCTCTGGAATGACCACCCCAGAATATCTTGTATCCGCCTCAGAATATTCTGTCAGCTGTGTCCTCCTCAGTTTGTAGTCTCTGTGATATCTGTCTCAGCATGTAATCTCTATTAAATCATGCCTCAAATGTGAGATCTCTGGAATGACAACCACAGTATATCTTATATCTCTATGAGCTTGTAAATTCTGTGGTCAGCATATAATGTCAGCGGTATCAGCCTCAGATTGTAATCTCTGTGAGTTCATAAACTCTGTGATATCTATCTCAGCATATAATCTCTGTGGTATCTCACCTCAATGTGAGATCTCTGAAATGACCACCACAGTATATCTTATATCCGCCCCAGCATATAATGTCAGCGGTATCCGCCTCAGTTTATAATCTCTGTGATGACTGCCTCAGCATTTAATCTCTGTAATATCTTGACTCAATATGAGGTCTCTAGAATGACCAACCCAGAATATCTTGTATCTGCCTCAGCATATAATGTCAGCGCTATCCGTCTCAGCTTGTAATCTCTGTGATGTCTGTCTCACCTTGTAATCTCTATGGAATCATGCCTCAAAATATGACATCTCTGGAATGGTGACTGTCTGAGGTGTCTGTCTCCAAGTGTGATCTCTATGATATTAACTTTAATGTGAGATCTCTGGAGTACCCACTTCAATATATCTGGTATCTCAACATATGGTCTCAACAGTATCGGCCTCAGCTTGTAATCTCTGTAGAGTCTGCCTCAGGATATGACCTCCACAGTATGCTTCTCCACTTATAATATCTGGGGTATCTGTTTTAATTGTACCTCTCTCATCAGTAATGACCCCCGCTGCTTTATATCTGTCTCTGCTTCTGGTCTCTATGTTATCCGTTTCAGCGTGTGCTCTGTGCGGTGTCTGCTTCAGGTTAAGATGTCTGCAGAGTCTGTCTTAGCAGTACAATTACTGCCTCAACACGTGGGGTCTATTTAGCCTCTGTATCACCTTATGGTGTCTGCTTCAGCGTACAGATTCCACTCACAGTGCACACCCATCAATGTGTATCGCCTTACACGCTCACAGGGATCTTCATCGTCTGTAGTATACGACTATGGCGTCTGACTCAACGTGTACTCTCACTCTGCATGTGGTCTTGCTATAATTCCCGCGTGAATGGTGTGCTCCCGAAAAGGCGCCAACACACCTACAGACCAGCTCTGGGTGGAGCTATCATCCCCCTAAATCTTTACCTTAACAGCTTTGCAATATATACTTGTACACAATATCTACTGGACTCCAGAGGGTCCGGGCTCCATGTGAGGATTCAATAATTGAACCCACAACATCCCACCTTTACGCCAACAATTTATACTCAAGAAAGAAAAGATGATGATATATTATTCTTCTGTAACAAGGTAAATGTATTGAAGTCTTGTGATATAGTTACAAATAATACAATTGTGTATATGAATGTACATGTGCATACATGCAACTAGACCTGTCATTGCTACTTGCATTGTACACATTACTGTATTTACCCATGAGTCTTCACAATAAAACTGTATTCAGAAAAATGCAAAATGTTCTGTGCTTAAAATGTTTTTCTGTTTATCTGTGCCTTTTGGCCCCAAGTAAAACCGATAATATGCAGAATATCTAGAATAACTAATTACTATATATGACAAATGTGATTTGATTGTATTCTCTTTCCTCTTTATCTCAACAGCTTTGCTCCTCTCTGCAATATATACTTGTACAGAGTATCACCCGGATCCAGAGTATCTGTGCTCCACCTGACAAATCAATAATTGATCCAACACCCACCTTTATGCCAGCAAATTATTATCAAAAGAAGAAAAAATGAGGATATTCTATTCTTGTGTAACAATGTACATTTATTGAAGTATAATAATACAACTGTATATTGAATATACATGTACATACATGCAACTAGCATGACTGGATTACCCATTATTGTGCCAGAATTCATGTTTTCATAAAAACAACTTTCATAAAAATCTTCATCTTAACAGCTTTGCTCCTCTCGGAAATATATACTTGTACAGAGTATCTTCTGGACCACACAATCTGTGGTCTCCTCCATGAATCAATAATTCTACCCACTACATCCAATTTTATCCAACAACTAATCCTCATAAACAGAATGGAGGAAGACTTGATATTTCCTTTCATGAAATAAACAAATAATGGAATAAAGAAAATCTCATCTTCACAAAATAATAAGCAGGTACAGTTTCAATAGTTTGGACATCAAAACATTATTTTTAGACTATATTTGTAAGTTGTTTTTATAAAGGAAGTCGCCATGTTCATCAGTTTTGCTATTGATGGAAATGTTCAGTTTAAGGGGTGGTCAGGAAGCATTACTTGTCTCATACGATTTAGATAATTATGCCTGAATTTATGTTTTTTTGAAAAACAATTAACTTGAGGATTAAACTAAGTTGCTGAACTTGTTCCAAAGTCATACACCCAACAAGTTAGCAGATTATACAAAATTTAGCCAAATATATCATCCTCAGCATGCCAATGTACTGATCCTATTGTTGACCCTAAAGTAGGCTAATTAATATAATAGCTATAAATAACTAATTACTATATATGACAAATCTATATATATATGTGATAAAACTGATTTGATTGTATTATCTTTCTACCTAAACTCTTTTTCATAACAGCTTTGGACCTCCCTGCAATATATACCTGTAAAGATTATCACCCGGGACCCAGAGGGTCTGTGCTCCACTCGAAAAATCAATAATTATACCCACTACATCTAATGGTATTCTAAAAACGTATTCTCATAAAATGAATGAAGGAAGACTTGATCTTTCCTTCTAGGAAATAAAGGAACAAAGCAAAATCTCATCTCCACAAAAATAATAAGCAGGTACAGTTTCCACACTTTGGAAATCAAAACATTATTTTGGACTTTATTTTTAAGGTGTTTTCCAAAAGCAAGTCGCCCAGTTCATCAGTTTAGCTCATGATATAATGTTCATTTTAAGGAGTGATTAGGAATCTACTATTAAGACGTCATGTGCCCTTCTCTTAGTGCATTACTCACCTCATACAATTTAGCTAATTTCCTTTTATACCTGAATCAACTGAGAACAATTTACTTGAGTCTTAAAGTAAGTGTTTATACCTGGCCTAGGAGCCTACCCACCAGGGGTGGACAATTTATTCCCCCCAGTTGTTTACAGGGATCAGTATTAATGTTCCTTCATTTAACATTAGTATAGCAGCACCAGTAAAAGGAGATTTTACAATTGCCTGGGCTCATAACAAAAATAGACCCAGGGAAGTTTAAAAAAAACACATGTCCTATACTGTCAGACAGCAAAAAAAGCCCTAAATGTCTGGGGGCAATGAACCTTTTATCCATCAAAGTTCATATCAAAATTACTATGAGTCTGTAATTATAACAATTTTGATATTGAAGACCCCCAGCTACATTTGTTGTCCTCAAGTGATAATTTTACTTTAAGAATAACAGAGCAAAATGTTAACAGATTTTTCTATTAATTGAAATCCATCACAAGAGAAAGAAAATCCCCAAAAATCAACAAACTTTCAAACTTGTTCCAAAATGAAATCTCCAATAATTTTTCCTTTTATACAAAACTCACCCAAGTTTATCAGGATCTTCTCCAGCCTCGGCCCACCAATGTATACTGATCCTGCTGCACCATAGCGCAATATTGCTCCAACTATCTATCTGTGCCTTTTTGCCCCAGATCAGACGGATAATATACATAATAGCTCAAATAAATAACTCATTACTATATATGATAAATGTAATTTAATTGTATTCTCTCTCCCCCTAAATCTTTTTTGTTAATTTAATTTTATTTTTTATCCATTACAAAGATACAAAATACATATAACACATAAAATAACAAGCATATCATATTCTTAAAAAAGAAGAAAAAAAACATCCTTACATTCAATCTGATATGTTCCAGAATACCAAATTTAGTGCAAATTTTAAAAGAACTAATGATCCATTTTGGCCCTACAGAACACATATAAAGTGACATAAGCAAATAATACATTTATTAATATGAGGGACAATAGTGCAAATCAACTCCTTAAAAATACTTGTGACTTTAAATATATTTTTCTCCTTTTTCTTTTCTTTTTCTTTTCCCTTGTATTCTATTCAAGGTTAAGAATTTTTACAAGGGTTTTACCATTACATATTAACCATTTAGTGAATTATAGATTATATAAAGAGTGAAAAAAAGAAAAAGAAAAAAAAAGGCCCAACCATCATTAATATCGAACAGTACACACAATGAATTATATAGGTATAGGTCATCACCTATTAAAGTAAGTAAAGAGTAAGTACCATTTGTTTATCTATCCCCTTATTTAGAGAAAAAACAGTGATTCAAACAAGAATTGATGTTGAGGAATACTTATCCCAGTTTTCCCATTTCTTCTTATCTTTTATTTTACTTCTCTGGGAACTACAGGAAAAGTCTTCCTCAATTTGTCTATGTCTTTTTAGTATAATTATAATCTCATTCATTGAGGGAATAATCCCTTCTTTCCATTTCAAAGCTATCAGCCATTTCGCAATAACAAGTTTAATACCACTGCTTTTGTGCTTTTATCCCAATGAGATGGAAATATATTAAAAAAAGACCAGCTCAGGGGAAGAAATAATAGTCTCCTTACAGATGACTGATAGCTTCTGGATACATATATCCCACAATTCTTGAATCAAAGGGCAAAACCACCACATATGTGAGTGTGTACCTTCTTGGCCACATTTCCTCCAACATAACCTATTTTGTTCTTGTGAAATGTTAGATATTTTCATTGGATCATAATACCATCTTTGATACAATTTAAAATTTACTTCTCTGAGTGAAACACTTATTAAATTCTTATGAATAAATTGTAGCGTGTTAAATCAAACACTAAGTTGATACTCAAAACCTAATTCCTCTTCCCATTTGTTCATTGGTAAGGTTTTCGCCAACAGGTTTGAGCTATATAGAATGCCTCTGATACCTGTAATATTAATTTTGGCTGTATTTATTACTATCTTTTCCTCAAAGAGGGTATGCTCTCTAATAGCAACTGAATTACCCAGTAATTTTCCTTTTTGTAGGTTGAATTATACTGTAACCAACATTTCAATGGTACCCCTCTTTCTCTCCTTAGGTTATCAAAAGGGACAACATCTTTGTTCCTATATATATATCCTTTAAACACTTTAAATTCCATTGAGCCCAATTAACATTATCACCATAATTCAAATTAATCTGAAACATTGTCAAAGTTATCATTGGTGATGGAAACGGAGCTAACTTGTATTTCCTATTTATATTATACCAACTCTTGAGGCAAAATTTAGACACTGGTAAAATATTTCTTATATTCTTCATGTTCACTGATTTACCCCAAAAAATATATCCCAAATTTTCCTGTGACATTATTATACTTTCAACTTATACTCCAACTTATCATTAGTCAATTTCATAATATGAAATAGTGCAGTGGCATGATAGTATAATACCTCTGTCTTACATTGATTAATCTTATAATAGGAGATAAGGCCATATTCTTGAATTACCTTCATTAGGTATTCTATCGAATTTAGAGGTTCTGCTGTTGTAATAATTATATCAACTGCAAATAGAGTTATTTTTGAATTTACTTTTCCTATAGCAACGCCCTTAATATAACTTTCGCTTCTTATTTTTTCTGCTAATGGTTCTATGGCTAAAGCAAAAATAATTGGGGACAAAGGACAACCTTGTCTAGTGCCATTGCGGATACAAAAACTATCCGTTTCAAACCCAGCTCCACTTATAAAAGCACAATTGTTGGTATATAATGCCATAATATTCCTAATTGCTTTATCACTAATACCATTTTTTTTAACGTCATTACTAGGAAGTCCCAATTCAAACGATCAAAAGCCTTTTCCGCGTCAATTGCTAGTGCTAGAGCAGGGGTCTTTTTTAACTTACAGGTATCCAAGATATCAAACAATTTTCTTGTATTATCCATTCCTTGTCATTCCTTTATAAACCCTGATTGATCATAATTAACTAGAACTTTCATTAAATTCCGTAGCCTTTTTGCTATTATCCCTGCATAAAGTTTAATATCAATATTTAAGAGAGATATTGGTCTATAGTTAGAACATTTATTTTCTGATTTCCCCTCTTTATGGATGGTTACAATTACAGCTTGAAAAAGATTCAGCAGGGGCAGAGCCAGATAATCTGATTTCATTAAAACTATCCTTCAAATATGGACTCAATATCTTAATATAGTTTTGGAAAAAGGAACCCGATAGCCCAACTGGACCTGGAGACTTATTTGGCCTAAGTACTCTAATAATCTCTACTACTTCTACTATGGTGATCTCTTCCTCTAATTTCTCGGACTGTACCTCAGAGATTTTGGGCAGCTGTATGGAGTCCAAAAATTCCGATATTAATTCTTTAGTAGGTTTAGTTACTTCCCCATTTGCCTCTAGATCATATAGATCTTTATAATAATCTAAGAAAATGCTTCCAATCTGTTCAGGAAGCCTATAAACGTTACCCTTCTTTTCAAGCATCTCTGAAATGATCTTAGGTCTACTATTGTATCTAAACTGAATAGCAAATAGACTATTGGCCTTGTTAACAAAATGGTAATATTTTTGCTGCGTTCTCCATATATTCTTATCAATTTTTATTTGATGAATCTCTCTTATTGATTTCTGAATACTCAAAATTTCTGACCCCAATTCTTTATTAGGATCTAACTTATTGATGGTATTGGCCTTATTTAATTGAACAAATAGGTCTCTAATGGGTTTCCCTCTTTCTCTTTTTTTTTTCTTTAATGTTAATGGAATCAAATTACCCCTGATGAAGGCCTTCAAAGAGTTCCAGAATGTAACCTTAGAAGTAATTGAGTCCTTAATAAATGTTATATATTCTTCCATGGATTTCAAAATAAGATCCCTGTCTTTGCTGGATTTCAATAATGAATGTTCTATTCTAAATCTTTTGGATCTTATTTTGTTCCATGGCTTATTAATGTACATAGGGTATGCTCTCTAATAGCAACTGAATTACCCAGTAATTTTCCTTTTTGTAAGTTGAATTATACTGTAACCAACATTTCAATGGTACCCCTCTTTCTCTCCTTAGGTTATCAAAAGGGACAACATCTTTGTTCCTATATATATATCCTTTAAACACTTTAAATTCCATTGAGCCCAATTAACATTATCACCATAATTCAAATTAATCTGAAACATTGTCAAAGTTATCATTGGTGATGGAAACGGAGCTAACTTGTATTTCCTATTTATATTATACCAACTCTTGAGGCAAAATTTAGACACTGGTAAAATATTTCTTATATTCTTCATGTTCACTGATTTACCCCAAAAAATATATCCCAAATTTTCCTGTGACATTATTATACTTTCAACTTATACTCCAACTTATCATTAGTCAATTTCATAATATGAAATAGTGCAGTGGCATGATAGTATAATACCTCTGTCTTACATTGATTAATCTTATAATAGGAGATAAGGCCATATTCTTGAATTACCTTCATTAGGTATTCTATCGAATTTAGAGGTTCTGCTGTTGTAATAATTATATCAACTGCAAATAGAGTTATTTTTGAATTTACTTTTCCTATAGCAACGCCCTTAATATAACTTTCGCTTCTTATTTTTTCTGCTAATGGTTCTATGGCTAAAGCAAAAATAATTGGGGACAAAGGACAACCTTGTCTAGTGCCATTGCGGATACAAAAACTATCCATTTCAAACCCAGCTCCACTTATAAAAGCACAATTGTTGGTATATAATGCCATAATATTCCTAATTGCTTTATCACTAATACCATTTTTTTTAACGTCATTACTAGGAAGTCCCAATTCAAACGATCAAAAGCCTTTTCCGCGTCAATTGCTAGAGCTAGAGCAGGGGTCTTTTTTAACTTACAGTAATCCAAGATATCAAACAATTTTCTTGTATTATCCATTCCTTGTTGTTCTTTTATAAACCCTGATTGATCATAATTAACTAGAACTTTCATTAAATTCCGTAGCCTTTTTGCTATTATCCCTGCATAAAGTTTAATATCAATATTTAAGAGAGATATTGGTCTATAGTTAGAACATTTATTTTCTGATTTCCCCTCTTTATGGATGGTTACAATTACAGCTTGAAAAAGATTCAGCAGGGGCAGAGCCAGATAATCTGATTTCATTAAAACTATCCTTCAAATATGGACTCAATATCTTAATATAGTTTTGGAAAAAGGAACCCGATAGCCCAACTGGACCTGGAGACTTATTTGGCCTAAGTACTCTAATAATCTCTACTACTTCTACTATGGTGATCTCTTCCTCTAATTTCTCGGACTGTACCTCAGAGATTTTGGGCAGCTGTATGGAGTCCAAAAATTCCGATATTAATTCTTTAGTAGGTTTAGTTACTTCCCCATTTGCCTCTAGATCATATAGATCTTTATAATAATCTAAGAAAATGCTTCCAATCTGTTCAGGAAGCCTATAAACGTTACCCTTCTTTTCAAGCATCTTTGAAATGATCTTAGGTCTACTATTGTATCTAAACTGAATAGCAAATAGACTATTGGCCTTGTTAACAAAATGGTAATATTTTTGCTGCGTTCTCCATATATTCTTATCAATTTTTATTTGATGAATCTCTCTTATTGATTTCTGAATACTCAAAATTTCTGACCCCAATTCTTTATTAGGATCTAACTTATTGATGGTATTGGCCTTATTTAATTGAACAAATAGGTCTCTAATGGGTTTCCCTCTTTCTCTTTTTTTTTTCTTTAATGTTAATGGAATCAAATTACCCCTGATGAAGGCCTTCAAAGAGTTCCAGAATGTAACCTTAGAAGTAATTGAGTCCTTAATAAATGTTATATATTCTTCCATGGATTTCAAAATAAGATCCCTGTCTTTGCTGGATTTCAATAATGAATGTTCTATTCTAAATCTTTTGGATCTTATTTTGTTCCATGGCTTATTAATGTACATAGTAACATTGGCATGGTCTGAGTCTCCAATACTTCCAATATCAACTCCTACAACTTTATTTATAGCTTCTTCATCTACCAGACATTAGTATATTCTTGTATAGGTCATATGTCGACAAGAGTAAAATGTGTAATCTCTTTCTCCAGGATGAAACGTCACGCCATGCATCATTCAATTTATATCTTGTCAATGTGTCCTGAAATCTACGTGAAACTCCTATATTTTCTTTAATTTTAATTACTGTTTTATCTGTTTTCCTATCTAATCCTACCTCCAACACCATATTCATATCTCCGGCAACTATTAATATTCCTTTTCTTAACCTATTGATCTTTTTTAGCATTTTATTTAAAAAGCCATTTTGATTATGGTTAGGAGCATACAAGTTAGCTATGGTATAATAAACATCATTAATATATCCAGCCCATATAGAATATCTCTCTTCTGGGTCTGTTTGTGTAAAAGATTCACTCACACGATTGCTTTTACGCATTAGAATAGCAGTGCCTCTGGACTTTGACTTATAATTAGAAATTGCACAAATATCATACAGGGGACTTAAGGAAATTATTTTTCTACCTACCCAATGAGTCTCCTGTACACAGATAATATCTGCCTTCTCTACAAAAAAAAACTTTGAAATTATTTTCCTCTTCTAGGGTGTATTCAACCCTCTTACATTATAATTAATACATTTAAGGGGAACTTTCATAATTTATCAGAGTATCTATCGAGAAACAGCAATAACACGTCCAATAATGTTATATACCTTTGGGTAGCCTTGAATATTACAAAAAATACATCTACAATACTTTAAAATCTTGGAACAGTTGAAACATAAAAAGTAGAACAATACATACAAAAAAAAAACACACATAAAAACAACAACAGTCATACATATTCCCCCTTGAAGGAAAAATACTTTTCCAATCCGTCATTGTTGGCTTAGGTAGTGGGCCGCAAGAGGGCTGCTAGTCACACCCACCGGAGCTACACCTTCTCCATCATGCAACACTGCTTTTACCTTTTATAATAATTCAAATATTCAGCAGGACCTTATAGAAGACCATCATGGATATATAATATATTAGTAGACGAAAAAGTATTACTAATCTTTTATTTGTCCCACCGATCTGTCCTTAATCAAATTTTAGAAACTTCGACTATCTTTCGTCTCTCGGACTTTTGCCACTCTTCCTTTTATCTCTCTTGTATTATCTCTAAAAAGGCCTCATCATGTTGAATATTTTGTTGTAACAGAAATCTCTTAGCCTCCGTTAGGGATTTGATAATAAAATTCTGGTCTCCTCTAGTTATAAATATTTTTACAGGATAACCCTATTTATATTAAATGTTTTCTTCCCTTAAGATCTTAGTAAAATCCCTAAACACTCTCCTTTTTTGAAAAGTTTCAAAAGGAAGATCTAAGAAGATTTGGATTTTATCATACGGTGCTGACAGCTTTTTTAATTGTGTACTTTTAATTAATATTTTTTGTTTGTAAGAATAAGACTGCAGTCTAACTAAAATATCCCTTGGGACTTCCCTCGATAGATTAGGTGATAATGGTAATCTATAGGACATTTCTATTCTATTTTCCCCTTCCTCTGGGCTTATGTCCATAGACTCAAATATTTTTAATACATATTCTTTTATAGCTTTGGGGCCAAAATATTCAGAGATCCCTCTTACTCTTAGATTATTCCTTCGTGACACTTCTTCAATTCTATTTTGGCTAGTTTTTTAATTTTTCACATCAACTTCCAGTTTTTTAACTTGCACTTTTAATTTTTGATTTTCTTCCATAATCTCCTCATGTCTTTTCTCGACAAGTGTACATCTCTATAGAAAAGTCGCCATTGTTTTGGCATTATTAGTTAACTCTATTGCAATTTGATTTTGAAGAGAATTTTGAATGTCACTTAATATATTTTTTAATAAAGATAGTCAGAATTTCCTTGTTTAATTGTTTAGGGGAATTCGACTCTTCTACCAAAGATGAGTTTTCTGAATCTGAGGAATTATAGGTAGATAAATCCTCTGCAAGAGATAGTTGCAGGAGCGGATTAACCTTATTAATTTTCCCTCCTTTACCTCTATGTAAAGGAGTCACAGAAGTTCTTGTAGACATTTTATTTTCCCTTTCTCTATTCTTTCCTTTTAAAGTAGTTTGAAACATCTCTTCTTAATTAGCCACCAGCACAATTCTTTTTTAATTTAAAAAAATACTTTTTTCCCGAGCTGCTCGTAATAAATATCTTCACATTTACCTTATATCCAGGATACAGCCTGGCCCCACATAATACAGGATATCCTTTATCTATTTTTACATCAATATCAGATATCAACCTTATATTATTGAAAAAGTAAAAAAGAGATTATGTAAATGTCATACCATTACATCAAAATAGCTAGTGTCTTTTAATATTTCCACTTAGTTATTTATACTAGGCTCGTGGACATTTAAAACAAGGAAAAGCTTTATATATATAGAAGACCAATTAGTTGATAAATGTAGTCCTCCAATTAACGCTTTATACATGGATATTCTTGATATTTATGATGTTTCTTCACCTCAGCATCTGCAATGACAGTTCAGTATATATTATCTGTGTTATCCACCTCAATGTATAATCTCTGGAGTGTCCAACTCAGCATATCTGATATCCGCCTTAGTATATAATCTCAGCGGTATCTGCTTCAGCTTGTAAACTCTGTGATATCTATCTCAGCATAAAATCTCTGCATTATTACACCTCAATTTGAAATCTCTGAAATGATCACCACAGTATATCTTGTATCCGCCTCAGCATATAATGTCAGCGGTATCCGCCTCAGTTTTTAGTCTCTGTGATGTCTGTCTCAGCATGTAATCTCTATGAAATCATGCCTCAAATGTGAGATCTCTCGAATGACCACCACAGTATATCTTATATCTCTATGAGCTTGTAAGTTCTGTGGTCAGCATATAATGTCAGCGGTATCCGTCTCAATTTGTAATCTCTGTGAGTTTATAAACTCTGTGATATCTATCTCAGCATATAATCTCTGTTGTATCTCACCTCAATGTGAAATCTCTGAAATGACCACCACAGTATATCTTGTATCCGCCTCAGCATATAATGTCAGCGCTATCCGTCTCAGCTTGTAATCTCTGTGATGTCTGTCTCAGCATGTAATCTCTATGGAATCATGCCTCAAAATATGAGATCTCTGGAATGGTGGCTGTCTGAGGTGTCTGTCTCCACGTGTGATCTCTATGATATTAACTTCAATTAAACAGTATCGGCCTCAGCTTGTCATCTCTGTAGTGTCTGCCTCAGGATATGACCTCCACAGTATGCTTCTCCGCTTATTATATCTGGGGTATCTGTTTTAATTGTACCTCTCATCAGTAATGACCCCCGCTGCTTTATATCTGTCTCTGCTTCTGGTCTCTATTTTATCCGTTTCAGCGTGTGCTCTGTGCGGTGTCTGCTTGAGGTTAAGATGTCTGCAGAGTCTGTCTTAGCAATACAATAACTGCCTCAACACGTGGGGTCTATTTAGCCTCTGTATCCCCTTATGGTGTCTGCCTCAGAGTACAGATTTCACTCACAGTGCACACCCATCAATGTGTATCACCTTACACGCTCACAGGGATCTTCAACATCTGTAGTATCCAGCTATGGCGTCTGACTCAGCGTGTACTCTCACTCTGCATGTGGTCTTGCTATAATTCCCGCGAGAATGGTGTGCTACGGAAAAGGCGCCAACACGCCTACAGACCAGCTCTGGGTGGAGCTATCATCCCTCTAAATCTTTACCTTAACAGCTTTGCAATATATACTTGTACACAATATCTACTGGACTCCAGAGGGTCCGGGCTCCATGTGAGGATTCAATAATTGAACCTACAACATCCCATCTTTACGCCAAAAATGTATACTCAAGAAAGAAAAGATGATGATATATTATTCTTCTGTAACAAGGTAAATGTATTGAAGTCTTGTGATATAGTTATAAATAATACAATTGTGTATATGAATGTACATGTGCATACATGCAACTAGACCTGTCATTGATACTTGCATTGTACACAGTACTGTATTTACCCATGAGTCCTCACAATAAAACTGGATTCAGAAAAATGCAAAATGTTCTGTGCTTAAAATGTTTTTCTGTTTATCTGTGCCTTTTGGCCCCAAATAAAACCGATAATATGCAGAATATCTAGAATAACTAATTACTATATATGACAAATGTGATTTGATTGCATTCTGTTTCCTCTTTATCTTAACAGCTTTGCTCCTCTCTGCAATATATACTTGTACAGAGTATCACCCGGATCCAGAGTATCTGTGCTCCACCTGACGAAGCAATAATTGATCCAACACCCACCTTTATGCCAGCAAATTATTATCATAAGAAGAAAAAATGAGGATATTCTATTCTTGTGTAACAATGTACATTTATTGAAGTATAATAATACAACTGTATATTGAATATACATGTACATACATGCAACTAGCATGACTGGATTACCCATTATTGTGCCAGAATTCATGTTTTCATAAAAACAACTTTCATAAAAATCTTCATCTTAACAGCTTTGCTCCTCTCTGCAATATATACTTGTACAGAGTATCTTCTGAACCACACAATCTGTGGTCTCCTCCATGAATCAATAATTCTACCCATTACATCCAATTTTATCCAACAACTAATCCTCATAAACAGAATGGAGGAAGACTTGATATTTCCTTTCATTAAATAAACAAATAATGGAATAAAGAAAATCTCATCTTCACAAAATAATAAGCAGGTACAGTTTCAATAGTTTGGACATCAAAACATTATGTTTAGACTATATTTGTAAGTTGTTTTTATAAAGGAAGTCGCCATGTTCATCAGTTTTGCTATTGATGGAAATGTTCAATTTAAGGGGTGGTCAGGAAGCATTACTTGTCTCATACGATTTAGATAATTATGCCTGAATTTATGTTTTTTTGAAAAACAATTAACTTGAGTCTTAAACTAAGTTGCTGAACTTGTTCCAAAGTCATACACCCAACAAGTTAGCAGATTATACAAATTTAGCCAAATATATCATCCTCAGCACGCCAATGTACTGATCCTATTGTTGACCCTAAAGTAGGCTAATTAATATAATTGCTATAAATAACTAATTACTATATATGACAAAACTATATATATATATATTTGATAAAAATAATTTGATTATATTATCTTTCTACCTAAACTCTTTTTCTTAACAGCTTTGGACCTCCTTGCAATATATACCTGTACAGATTATCACCCAGGACCCAGAGGGTCTGTGCTCCTCTCGAAAAATCAATAATTATACCCACTACATCTAATGGTGTTCTAAAAATGTATTCTCATAAAATGAATGAAGGAAGACTTGATCTCTCCTTCTAGGAAATAAAGGAACAAAGCAAAATCTCATCTCCACAAAAATAATAAGCAGGTACAGTTTCCACACTTTGGAAATTAAAACATTATTTTGGACTTTATTTTTAAGGTGTTTTCCAAAAGCAAGTCGCCATGTTCATCAGTTTAGCTCTTGATATAATGTTCATTTTAAGGAGTGATTAGGAATCTACTTTTAAGACATGACGTGCCCTTCTCTTAATGCATTACTCACCTCATACAATTTAGCTAATTTGCTTTTATGCCTGAATCAACTGAGAACAATTTACTTGAGTCTTAAAGTAAGTGTTTATACCTGGCCTAGGAGCCTACCCCCCAGGAGTGGACAATTTATTCCCCCCAGTTGTTTACAGGGATCAGTATTAATGTTCCTTCATTTAACATTAGTATAGCGGCACCAGTAAAAGGAGATTTTACAATTGCCCGGGCTCATAACAAAAAGAGACCCTGGGAAGTTTAAAAACAACACATGTCCTATACTGTCAGACAGCAAAAATAGCCCTAAATGTCTGGGGGCAATGAACCTTTTATCCATCAAAGTTCATATCAAAATTACTATGAGTCTGTAATTATAACAATTCTAATATTGAAGACCCCCAGCTACATTTGTTGTCCTCAAGTGATAATTTTACTTTAAGAATAACAGAGCAAAATGTCTATAGTTTTTTCTATTAATTGAAATCCATCACAAAAGAAAGAAAATCCCCAAAAAGCAACAAACTTTCAAACTTGTTCCAAAATGAAATGTCCAATAATTTTGCCTTTTATGCAAAACTTCCCCAAGTTTATCAGGATCTTCTCCAGCCTCGGCCCACCAATGTATACTGATCCTGCTGCTCCATAGCACAATATTGCTCCAACTATCTATCTGTGCCTTTTTGCCCCAGATCAGACGGATAATATACATAATAGCTCAAATAAATAACTCATTACTATGTATGATAAATGTAATTTAATTGTATTCTCTCTCCCCCTAAATCTTTTTTTTTATTTGATTTGATTTTTTATCCATTACAAAGATACAAAATACATATAACACATAAAATAACAAGCATATCATATTCTTAAAAAAAGAAAAAAGACACATCCTGACATTCAATCTGACATGTTCCAGAATACCAAATTTAGTGCAAATTTTAAAAGAACTAATGATCCATTTTGGCCCTACAGAACACATATAAAGTGACATAAGCAAATAATACATTTATTAATATGAGGGACAATAGTGCAAATCAACTCCTTAAAATCACTTGTGACTTTAAATATATTTTTCTCCTTTTTCTTTTCTTTTTCTTTTCCCTTGTATTCTATTCAAGGTTAAGAATTTTTACAAGGGTTCTACAATTACATATTAACCATTTAGTGAATTATAGATTATATAAAGAGTGAAAAAAAGAAAAGGAAAAAAAAAGGCCCAACCATCATTAATATCGAACAGTACACACAATGAATTATATAGGTATAGGTCATCACCTATTAAAGATTAAGTACCATTTGTTTATCTATCCCCTTATTTAGAGAAAAAACAGTGATTCAAACAAGAATTGATGTTGAGGAATACTTATCCCAATTTTCCCATTTCTTCTTATCTTTTATTTTACTTCTCTGGGAACTACAGGAAAAGTCTTCCTCAATTTGTCTATGTCTTTTTAGTATAATTATAATCTCATTCATTGAGGGAATAATCCCTTCTTTCCATTTCAAAGCTATCAGCCATTTCGCAATAACAAGTTTAATACCACTGCTTTTATGCTTTTATCCCAATGAGATGGAAATATATTAAAAAAAGACCAGCTCAGGGGAAGAAATAATAGTCTCCTTACAGATGACTGATAGCTTCTGGATACATATATCCCACAATTCTTGAATCAAAGGGCAAAACCACCACATATGTGAGTGTGTACCTTCTTGGCCACATTTCCTCCAACATAACCTATTTTGTTCTTGTGAAATGTTAGATATTTTCATTGGATTATAATACCATCTTTGATACAATTTAAAATTTACTTCTCTGAGTGAAACACTTATTAAATTCTTATGAATAAATTGTAGCGTGTTAAATCAAACACTAAGTTGATACTCAAAACCTAATTCCTCTTCCCATTTGTTCATTGGTAAGGTTTTCGCCAACAGGTTTGAGCTATATAGAATGCCTCTGATACCTGTAATATTAATTTTGGCTGTATTTATTACTATCTTTTCCTCAAAGAGGGTATGCTCTCTAATAGCAACTGAATTACCCAGTAATTTTCCTTTTTGTAGGTTGAATTATACTGTAACCAACATTTCAATGGTACCCCTCTTTCTCTCCTTAGGTTATCAAAAGGGACAACATCTTTGTTCCTATATATATATCCTTTAAACACTTTAAATTCCATTGAGCCCAATTAACATTATCACCATAATTCAAATTAATCTGAAACATTGTCAAAGTTATCATTGGTGATGGAAACGGAGCTAACTTGTATTTCCTATTTATATTATACCAACTCTTGAGGCAAAATTTAGACACTGGTAAAATATTTCTTATATTCTTCATGTTCACTGATTTACCCCAAAAAATATATCCCAAATTTTCCTGTGACATTATTATACTTTCAACTTATACTCCAACTTATCATTAGTCAATTTCATAATATGAAATAGTGCAGTGGCATGATAGTATAATACCTCTGTCTTACATTGATTAATCTTATAATAGGAGATAAGGCCATATTCTTGAATTACCTTCATTAGGTATTCTATCGAATTTAGAGGTTCTGCTGTTGTAATAATTATATCAACTGCAAATAGAGTTATTTTTGAATTTACTTTTCCTATAGCAACGCCCTTAATATAACTTTCGCTTCTTATTTTTTCTGCTAATGGTTCTATGGCTAAAGCAAAAATAATTGGGGACAAAGGACAACCTTGTCTAGTGCCATTGCGGATACAAAAACTATCCATTTCAAACCCAGCTCCACTTATAAAAGCACAATTGTTGGTATATAATGCCATAATATTCCTAATTGCTTTATCACTAATACCATTTTTTTTAACGTCATTACTAGGAAGTCCCAATTCAAACGATCAAAAGCCTTTTCCGCGTCAATTGCTAGAGCTAGAGCAGGGGTCTTTTTTAACTTACAGTAATCCAAGATATCAAACAATTTTCTTGTATTATCCATTCCTTGTTGTTCTTTTATAAACCCTGATTGATCATAATTAACTAGAACTTTCATTAAATTCCGTAGCCTTTTTGCTATTATCCCTGCATAAAGTTTAATATCAATATTTAAGAGAGATATTGGTCTATAGTTAGAACATTTATTTTCTGATTTCCCCTCTTTATGGATGGTTACAATTACAGCTTGAAAAAGATTCAGCAGGGGCAGAGCCAGATAATCTGATTTCATTAAAACTATCCTTCAAATATGGACTCAATATCTTAATATAGTTTTGGAAAAAGGAACCCGATAGCCCAACTGGACCTGGAGACTTATTTGGCCTAAGTACTCTAATAATCTCTACTACTTCTACTATGGTGATCTCTTCCTCTAATTTCTCGGACTGTACCTCAGAGATTTTGGGCAGCTGTATGGAGTCCAAAAATTCCGATATTAATTCTTTAGTAGGTTTAGTTACTTCCCCATTTGCCTCTAGATCATATAGATCTTTATAATAATCTAAGAAAATGCTTCCAATCTGTTCAGGAAGCCTATAAACGTTACCCTTCTTTTCAAGCATCTCTGAAATGATCTTAGGTCTACTATTGTATCTAAACTGAATAGCAAATAGACTATTGGCCTTGTTAACAAAATGGTAATATTTTTGCTGCGTTCTCCATATATTCTTATCAATTTTTATTTGATGAATCTCTCTTATTGATTTCTGAATACTCAAAATTTCTGACCCCAGTTCTTTATTAGGATCGATCCTATTGATGATATTGGCCTTATTTAATTGAATATATAGGTCTCTAAGGGATTTCCCTCTTTCTCTTTTTTCTTTAATGTTAATTCAATCAAATTACCCCTTAGAAAGGCCTTCAAAGAGTACCAGAATGTAACATTAGAAGTAATTGAGTCCTTATTAAATTTTATATATTCTTCCAGGGATTTCAATAAAAGATCCCTGTCTTTGCTGGATTTCAATAATGAATGTTCTATTCTAAATCTTTTGGATCCTATTTTGTTCCATGCCTTATTAATGTACATAGTAACATTGGCATGGTCTGAGTCTCCAATACTTCCAATATCAACTCTTACAACTTTATTTATAGCCTCTTCATCTACTAGACATTAGTCTATTCTTGTATAGGTCATATGTCGACAAGAGTAAAATGTGTAATCTCTTTCTCCTGGATGAAATGTCCGCCATGCATCATTCAATTTATATCTTGTCAACGTGTCCTGAAATCTATGTGAAACTCCTATATTTTCTTTATTTTGAATTACTGTTTTATCTGTTTTCCTATCTAATCCTACCTCCAACACCATATTCATATCTCCGGCAACTATTAATATTCCTTTTCTTAACCTATTGATCTTTTTTAGCATTTTATTTAAAAAGCCATTTTGATTATGGTTCGGAGCATACAAGTTAGCTATGTTATAATAAACATCATTAATTAATCCAGCCCATATAGAATATCTCTCTTCTGGGTCTGTTTGTGTAAAAGATTCACTCACACGATTGCTTTTACGCATTAGAATAGCAGTGCCTCTGGACTTTGACTTATAATTAGAAATTGCTAAAATATCATACAGGGGACTTAAGGAAATTATTTTTCTACCTACCCAATGAGTCTCCTGTACACAGATAATATTTGCCTTCTCTACTTGAAAAAACTGATGATTTTCCTCTTATAGGGTGTATTCCACCCTCTTACATCATAAGTAATAAATTTAAGGGGATCTGCCATAATTTATCAGAGTATCTATCGAGAAACAGCAATAACACTTCCAATAAAGTTATATACCTTAGGGTAGCCTTGAATATAAAAAAAAAAATACGTCTACAATACTTTGAAATCTTGGAACAGTTGAAACATAAAAAGTACAACAATACATACCAAAAAAAACATACATAAAAACAACAATAGTCATACATATTCCCCCTTGACGGAAAAATACTTTTCCAATCCGTCATTGTTGGCTTAGGTAGTAGACTGCAAGAGGGCTGCTGGCCACACCCACCGGAGCTACACCTTCTCCATCATGCAACACTGCTTTTAACTTTTATAATAATTCAAATATTCAGCAGGACCTTATAGAAGACCATCATGGATATATGGATACGAATTACTAAACTTTTATTTGTCCCACCTATATGTCCTTAATCAAATTTTAGAAACTTTGACTATCTTTTGTCTCTCTGACTTTTGCCAGTCTTCCTTTGATTTCTCTCGTATTATCTCTAAAAAGGCCTCATCATGTCTAATATTTTGTTGTAACAGAAATCTTTCAGCCTCCGTTAGGGATTTGATAATAAAATTCTGGTCTCCTCTAGTTATAAATATTTTTACAGGATAACCCCATTTATATTCAATTTTTTCTTCCCTTAAGAACTTAGTAAAATCCCTAAACTCTCTCCTTTTTTGCAAAGTTTCAAAGGGAAGATCTAAGAAGATTTGGATTTTATCATACGGTGCTGACAGCTTTTTTAATTGTCTACTTTTAATTAATATTTTTTGTTTGTAAGAATAAGACTGCAGTCTAACTAAAATATCCCTTGGGACTTCCCTCGATAGATTAGGTGATAATGGTAATATATAGAACATTTCTATTCTATTTTCCCCTTCCTCTGGGCTTATGTCCATAGACTCAAATATTTTTAATACATACTCTTTTATAGCTTTGGGGCCAAAAGATTCAGAGATCCCTCTTACTCTTAGATTATTCCTTCGTGACACTTCTTCAATTCTATTTTGGCTAGATTTTAAATTTTTCACCTCATCTTCCAGTTTTTTAACTTGCACTTTTAATTTTTGATTTTCTTCCCAAATCTCCTCATGTCTTTTCTCGACAAGTGTACATCTCTCTACAATAGTCGCCATTGTTTTGTCATTATTAGTTAACTCTAGAGCAATTTGATTTTGAAGAGGATTTTGAAAGTCACTTAATATATTTTGTAATAAAGATACTGTCAGAATTTCCTTGTCTAATTATTTAGGGGAATTCGACTCTTCTACCAAAGATGAGTTGTCTGAATTTGAGGAATTATAGGTAGATAAATCCTCTGCAAGAGATAGTTGCAGGAGCGGATTAACCTTATCAATTTTCCCTCCTTTACCTCTATGTAAAGGAGTCACAGAAGTTCTTGTAGACATTTTGTGTTCCCTTTCTCTATTCTTTCCTTTTAAAGTAGTTTGAAACATCTCTTCTCAATTAGCCTCCAGCACAATTCTTTTTTAATTTAAAAAAATACTTTTCCCCCAGCTACTTGTAATAAATATCTTCACATTTACCTTATATCCAGGATACAGCCTGGCCCCACATATGCAGGATATCCTTTTCTGTTTTTACATCAATATCAGATATCAACCTTATATTATGGAAAAAGTAAAAAAGAGATTATGTAAATGTCATACCATTACATCAATATAGCTGGTCTCTTTTAATATTTCCATTTAGATTTCCAGAACCAATATTTTTTTAAATACCTGAGTATATAATCATCTCCCTATTGCCCAATATCATAATCTAGTAATACCTTCTATTTCACCAGTATCCTCTTAATAAACATTCACCAGCCACATCAATATCTAAAAAAAATTGTTGTTCAAAGACAAAAGTGAGCAAAGCAGTTAATCAAATATAGCTGAAAGATATCGGTGTTGAACTCCCATAGGCCTATAGTTATTTATACTTGGCTCGTGGACATTTAAAACAATGAAAAGCTTTGTATATATAGAAGACCAATTAGTTGACAAATGTAGTCCTCCAATTAACGCTTTATACATGGATATTCTTGATATTTAAGATGTTTCTTCACCTCAGCATCTGCAATGACAGTTCAGTATATATTATCTGTGTTATCCACCTCAATGTATAATCTCTGGAGTGTCCAACTCAGCATATCTGGTATCCGCCTTAGCATATAATCTCAGCAGTATCCGCTTCAGCTTGTAAACTCTGTGATATCTATCTCAGCATATAATCTCTGCGTTATTACACCTCAATGTGAAATCTCTGAAATGATCAACACAGTATATCTTGTATCCGCCTCAGCATATAATGACAGCGGTATCCGCCTCAGTTTATAATCTCTGTGATGTCTGTTTCGGCAAGTATTCTCTGTGATATCTTGACTCAATATGAGGTCTCTGGAATGACCTCCCCAGAATATCTTGTATCCGCCTCAGAATATAATGTCAGCAGTGTCCTCCTCAGTTTGTAGTCTCTGTGATGTCTGTCTCAGCATGTAATCTCTTTGAAATCATGCCTCAAATGTGAGATCTCTGGAATGACCACCACAGTATATCTTATATCTCTATGAGCTTGTAAATTCTGTGGTCAGCATATAATGTCAGCGGTATTCGAATCAGCTTGTAATCTCTGTGAGTTTATAAACTCTGTGATATCTATCTCATCATATAATCTCTGTGGTATCTCACCTCAATGTGAGATCTCTGAAATGACCACCACAGTATATCTTATATCTCTATGAGCTTGTAAATTCTATGGTCAGCATATAATGTCAGCAGTATCCGCCTCAGCTTGTAATCTCTGTGAGTTCATAAACTCTGTGATATCTATTTCAGCATATAATCTCTGTGGTATCTCACCTCAATGTGAGATCTCTGAAATGACCACCACAGTATATCTTATATCCACCTCAGCATATAATGTCAGCGGTATCCACCTCAGTTTATAATCTCTGTGATGACTGCCTCAGCATTTAATCTCTGTAATATATTGACTCAATATGAGGTCTCTGGAATGACCACCCCAGAATATCTTGTATCCACCTCAGCATATAATGTCAGCGCTATCCGTCTCAGTTTGTAATCTCTGTGATGTCTGTCTCAGCTTGTAATCTCTATGGAATCATGCCTCAAAATATGAGATCTCTGGAATGGTGACTGTCTGAGGTGTCTGTCTCCACGTGTGATCTCTATGATATTCACTTTAATGTGAGATCTCTCGAGTACCCACTTCAATATATCTGGTATCTCAACATATGGTCTCAACAGTATCGGCCTCAGCTTGTCATCTCTGTAGTGTCTGCCTCAGGATATGACCTCCACAGTATGCTTCTCCGCTTATAATATCTGGGGTATCTGTTTTAATTGTACCTCTCTCATCAGTAATGACCCCCGCTGCATTATATCTGTCTCTGCTTCTGGTCCCTATGTTATCCGTTTCAGTGTGTGCTCTGTGCGGTGTCTGCTTCAGGTTAAGATGTCTGCAGAGTCTGTCTTAGCAGTACAATTACTGCCTCAACACGTGGGGTCTATTTAGCCTCTGTATCACCTTATGGTGTCTGCCTCAGCGTACAGATTCCACTCACAGTGCACACCCATCAATGTGTATCACCTTACACGCTCACAGGGATCTTCATCGTCTGTAGTATCCGACTATGGCGTCTGACTCAGCGTGTACTCTCACTCTGCATGTGGTCTTGCTATAATTCCCGCGAAAATTGGTGTGCTCCGGAAAAGGCGCCAACACGCCTACAGACTAGCTCTGGGTGGAGCTAACATCCCCCCTAAATCTTTACCCTAACAGCTTTGCAATATATACTTGTACACAATATCTACTGGACCCCAGAGGGTCTGGGCTCCATGTGAGGATTCAATAATTGAACCCACAACATCCCACCTTTACGCCAACAATTTATTCTCCAGAAAGAAAATATGATGATATATTATTCTTCTGTAACAAGGTAAATGTATTGAAGTCTTGTGATATAGTTATAAATAATACAATTGTGTATATGAATGTACATGTGCATACATGCAACTAGACCTGTCATTGCTACTGTATTGGTCCGAATATAAGCCGCACCCGTGAAGTACAAGGGTTAAAAATAGAAAAAAGATAGTACTCAAATATAAGCCGCACCCGTAAAATTGGAGAGAAAAAGACTCTCAAAGTGATCAGCCATTGCAAGAAACAGGCTTTCTAATTAGCACTGTAGCTTTTTTGCAGGTTACAGGCTTTACAGGATGTTAGAATCACTAAAACCGTAAATCGCTATTCAATACCGCAGTCTAAAGCACGAAAATCTGCACCCTTAACTCGCAATCGCGCAAATCGGTACTCATTTTGCGCTCGCGAATAGAAGCAGCACACGTAACAAGCAAAGTTCGCAAATCGGCAATGATTTTTTTTTTTTACGGTCGCGAATATAAGCCGCACCCGTAACTCGCAAGCTCAAAAATTGGAAAAAAGGTTATATTCTTACCAATACAGTACTTGCATTGTACTCAGTACTGTATTTACCCATGAGTCCTCACAAGAAAACTGGATTCAGAAAAATGCAAAATGTTCTGTCCTTAAAATGTTTTTCTGTTTATCTGTGCCTTTTGGCCCCAAATAAAACCGATAATATGCAGAATATCTAGAATAACTAATTACTATATATGACAAATGTGATTTGATTGTATTCTCTTTCCTCTTTATCTTAACAGCTTTGCTCCTCTCTGCAATATATACTTGTACAGAGTATCACCCGGATCCAGAGTATCTGTGCTCCACCTGACAAATCAATAATTGATCCAACACCCACCTTTATGCCAGCAAATTATTATTAAAAGAAGAAAAAATGAGGATATTCTTTTCTTGTGTAACAATGTACATTTATTGAAGTATAATAATACAACTGTATATTGAATATACATGTACATACATGCAACTAGCATGACTGGATTACCCATTATTGTGCCTGAATTCATGTTTTCATAAAAACAACTTTCATAAAAATCTTCATCTTAACAGCTTTGCTCCTCTCTGCAATAATATATACTTGTACAGAGTATCTTCTGGACCCCACAATCTGCGGTCTTCTCCATGAATGAATAATTCTACCCACTACATCCAATTTTATCCAACAACTAATCCTCATAAACAGAATGGAGGAAGACTTGATATTTCCTTTCATGAAATAAACAAAAATGGAATAATGAAAATCTCATCTTCACGAAATAATAAGCAGGTACAGTTTCAATAGTTTGGACATCAAAACATTATTTTTAGACTATATTTGTAAGTTGTTTTTATAAAGGAAGTCGCCATGTTCGTCAGTTTTCTATTGATGGAAATGTTCAATTTAAGGGGTGGTCAGGAAGCATTACTTGTCTCATACAATTTAGATAATTATGCCTTAATTTATGTTTTTTTGAAAAACAATTAACTTGAGGCTTAAACTAAGTTGCTGAACTTCTTCCAAAGTCATACACCCAACAATTTAGCAGATTATTCAAAACTTACCCAAATATATCATCCTCAGCACGCCAATGTACTGATCCTATTGTTGACCCTAAAGTAGGCTAATTAATATAATAGCTGGAATAATTAATTACTATATATGACAAAACTATATATATATATATGACAAAACTGATTTGATTGTATTATCTTTCTACCTAAAATCTTTATCTTAACAGCTTTGGACCTCCCTGCAATATATACCTGTACAGATTATCAGCCAGGACCCAGAGGGTCTGTGCTCCACTTGAAAAATCAATAATTATACCCACTACATCTAATGGTATTCTAAAAACGTATTCTCATAAAATGAATGAAGGAAGACTTGATCTTTCCTTCTAGGAAATAAAGGAACAAGCAAAATCTCATCTCCACAAAAATAATAAGCAGGTACAGTTTCCACACTTTGGAAATCAAAACATTATTTTGGACTTTATTTTTAAGGTGTTTTCCAAAAGCAAGTCACCATGTTCATCAGTTTAGCTCTTGATATAAATGTTTATTTTAAGGAGTGATTAGGAATCTACTATTAAGACGTCACGTGCCCTTCACTTAGTGCATTACTCACCTCATACAATTTAGCTAATTTACTTTTATGCCTGAATCAACTGAGAACAATTTACTTGAGTCTTAAAGTAAGTGTTTATACCTGGCCTAGGAGCCTACCCACCAGGAGTGGACACTTTATTCCCCCCAGTTGTTTACAGGGATCAGTATTAATGTTCCTTCATTTAACATTAGTATAGCGGCACCAGTAAAAGGAGATTTTACAATTTCCCAGGCTCAGATCAAAAAGAGACCCTGGGAAGTTTAAAAAAAACACATGTCCTATAGTGTCAGACAGCAAAAATAGCCCTAAATGTCTGGGGGCAATGAGCCTTTTATCCATCAAAGTTCATATCAAAATTACTATGAGTCTGTAATTATAACAATTCTTATACTGAAGACCCCCAGCTACATTTGTTGTCCGCAAGTGATAATTTTATTTGAAGAATAACACAGCAAAATGTCTATAGTTTTTTCTATTAATTGAAATACATCACAAGAGAAAGAAAATCACCAAAAATCAACAAACTTTCAAACTTGTTCCAAAATGAAATGTCCAATAATTTTGCCTTTTAAGCAGAACTTCCCCAAGTTTATAAGAATCTTCCCAGCCTCGGGCCCACCAATGTATACTGATCCTGCTGCTCCATAGCACAATATTGCTCCAACTATCTATCTGTGCCTTTTTGCCACAGATCAGACGGATAATATACATAATAGCTCAAATAAATAACTCATTACTATCACATATAATAGTTGTCAAACTACGATTCGTCGTCACACTTTGCGAGCTCGCGTCGCGAGCTCGCAAGATCTGCATCCCTCGCAAAGCGAGGGATGCATTTTGCTCTGCAATTGCGGTCCCTCGCGAGGCGAGAGGCCGGATTTGCGGAAGGTGGAGGCTCAAAGGCGCCTCACAAGCGGTCAAACACACACACACGCACGTCTTAGAAAAGAAAAAAACGACCCCGGAACCAACCTTAACGCAACAACCACATACACGCATGAAAAATATGACCATAACAGCCGAACTGCGCGCACCTACAAACAGTCAAAACACACCAAATACTCACAAAAACTACATAAAAAGCTTACCCATAGCAAGGGGGGCATCCAGGACCTCTGAAAGGGAAGTTACACCTCCATTTAAGTACAAATTCCCGAGTTCAGACACACGAAAATCCCCTAAGTGAGAGAAAAAATGTCCACCGCAAAAAACGAAAACGAGGCTCAAAGCCCAGCCACGTAGAACTTAGCCAAGAAGGGATCCGAGATAAGCTCAGAAACCCGCATTAACCCCACAGGATCCGAGATAAGCTCGGAGACCTGCATTAACCCCACATTAACCATCGCACCGTAAAGGTCCTTAAAGGACCCGTTAAAAGAAAACAAATATACGCTATCACCCTGTCACCCATGAGGGTCAATACAAACCCCTATAAACCCCTAATTAACCCTGTCACTCATGGGGGTCAATATAGACCCCCATAAGCCCTTCATTAACTCTGTCACTCATGGGGATCAATACAGACCCCCATAAGCCCTTCATTAACCCTGTCACTCATGGGGGTCAATACAGACCCCCATAAACCTTTCATTAACCCTGTCACTCATGGGGGTCAATACAGACCCCCATAAGCCCGTCATTAACCCTGTCACTCATGGGGGTCAATACAGACCCCCATAGGCACTTAATTAACCCCCTCACTCATGGGGGTCAATACAGACCCCCATAAACCCCTAATTAACCCTGTCATTCATGGGGGTCAATATAGACCCCCATAAGCCCTTCATTAACCCTGTCACTCATGGGGGTCAATAAAGACCCCCATAAGCAGTTCATTAACCCCCTCACTTGTGGGGGTCAATATAGACCCCCATAAGCCCTTCATTAAACCTGTCACTCATGGGGGTCAATACAGACCCCCATAGACCTCTAATTAACCCTGTCACTCATGGGTGTCCATACAGACCCTCATAAGCCTCTATTCAACCCCATCAGTCCCATAAGGGTATATTAAGACCATTATGGGCCTGTTACAACCCAACATTAACCACATAAGTGCCATGACGGTCCTCAAGGGCCATCATGACACTAAGTATAAACACTACACTGCACTAAACCCCCCCAATAAAACATTAAATATCAACTAAACACCCTATACACTAACCTATTAACACCTACACTACCTACCTACCCCCTAATAACCCCCACCACTCAAATTGCAGAAAATAAGAAGCCTAAAGTCACAAAAAATAAAAAAAAATGTACATTACATAAAATAAAAAACCTAAGTCAAAAAAAATTAAACATCTACATTACAGAAAAAAAAAAAAAAAACATTAAACCCCCCCCCTCACTACAGAAAAAAAAACTACACACCTGAAAAGGAAATACATTTAATACATATACATACAATGCATACAATACAATACACCCCTATCTAATATACAATACATGCTATGAGATCTATATAAAACACATACCCCTAGCTAACATACAAAAAATGCTATCTATATAAAAATAATCTAATTCTAAGCTAAAATAAAATAATTAAGACCACTTACCTTTGCAGATGTCCATTCTGATCGGCCACCTAGGGGAAAAAAATTAAAAAAATTAGTGCAACACATTTACAGTACATAAATAAACATTATAAACATTCTAAATATTCTACTCACCTTTCCAGCATGTCCCCGTCCTTATTCTTTTCTTCTTCTCCGTTGCGGCATCTGTTAAAAAAAACATAACATTAATACACATATATAACCATAAAAAAATTAAAAAAATAAACATAATCTACATTGTACTTATCTCCCTGCGATGTCTCCTGCCTCCTCCACCTCCTCTTCTGCCACGCCCTGTAAAAAAAAAAAAAAAAGTACTTACATCCGCACTCACGGACATCCCAGACGCTAATGAGGCTCCCGGAGACTTTTCCAAAAGAAAATAGGAAATGGCGGTCCTTAAAATCCCTTGTGACTTTAAATATATTTTTCTCCTTTTTCTTTTCTTTTTCTTTTACCTTGTATTCTATTCAAGGTTAAGAATTTTTAAAAGATTTCTACCATTACATATTAACCATTTAGTGAATTACAGATTATATAAAAAGTGAAAAAAAGAAAAAGAAAAAAAAGGCCCAACCATCATTAATATCGAACAGTACACACAATGAATTATATAGGTATAGATCATCACTTATGAAAGAGTAAGTACCATTTGTTTATCCTCTTATTTAGTGAAAAAACAGTGATTCAAACAAGAATTGATGTTGAGGAATACTTATCCCAGTTTTCCCATTTCTTCTTATCTTTTAGTTTACTTCTCTGGGAACTACAGGAAAAGTCTTTCTCAATTTGTCTATGTCTTTTTAGTACAATTATAATCTCATTCATTGAGGGAATAATCCCTTCTTTACATTTCAAAGCTATCAGCCATTTCGCAACTAATAACAAGTTTAATACCACTGCTTTTGTGCTTTTATCCCAATGAGATGGAAATATATTAAATAAGACCAGCTCAGGGGAAGAAATAATAGTCTCCTTACAGATGACTGATAGCTTCTGGATACATATATCCCGCAATTCTTGAATCGAAGGGCAAAACCACCACATATGTGAGTGTGTACCTTCTTGGCCACATTTCCTCCAACATAACCTATTTTGTTCTTGTGAAATCTTAGATATTTTCATTGGATCATAATACCATCTTTGATATAATTTAAAATGTACTTCTCTGAGTGAAACACTTATTAAATTCTTATGAATAAATTGTAGCGTGTTAAACCAAACACTAGGTTGATATTCAAAACCTAATTCCTCTTCCCATTTGGTCATTGGTAAGGTTTTCGCCAACAGGTTTGAGCTATATAGAATTCCTCTGATATCTGTAATATTAATTTTGGCTGTATTTATTACTATCTATTCCTCAAAGAGGGTAAGCTCTCTAATAGCAACTGAATTACCCAGTAGTTTTCTTATTTGCAGTTTCAATGAATTATACTGTAACCAAAATTTCAATGGTACCCCTCTTTCTTGGTTATCAAAAGGGACAAAATATTTGTTCCTATATATATATATATCCTTTAAACACTTTAAATTCCATTGAGCAAAATTAACATTATCACCATAATTCAAATTAATCTGAAACATTGTCAAAGGTATCATTGGTGATGGAAACGGAGTTAACTTGTATTTCCTATTTATATTATACCAACTCTTGAGGCAAAATTTAGACACCGGTAAAATATTACTTATATTCTTCATGTTCACTGATTTACTCCAGAAAATATCTCCCACATTTGCCTGTGACATTATTATACTTTCTATCTGGTAGAATTTCAGCTCCAACTTATCATTAGTTAAGTTCATAATATGAAATAATGCAGTGGCATGATAGTATAATACCTCCGTCTTACTTTGATTAATATTATAATAGGAGATAAGGCCATATTGTTGAATTACCTTCATTAGGTATTCTACCTAATTTAGAGGTTCTGCTTTTGTAATAATTATATCATCTCCAAAAAGAGATATTTTTGAATTTACTTTTTCCTATAGCAACGCCCTTAATATTACTTTCGCTTCTTATTTTTTCTGCTAATGGTTTTATGGCTAAAGCAAAAATAATTGGGGACAAAGGAAAACCTTGTCTAGTACCATTGCGGATACAAAAACTATCAGTTTCAAACCCAGCTCCACTTATAAAAGCACAATTGTTTGAATATAATGCCATAATACTCCTAATTGCTTTATCACTAATACCAATTTATTTTAACGTCATTACTAGGAAGTCCCAAGTCAAAAGATCAAAAGCCTTTTCCACGTCAATTGCTACAGCTAGAGCAGGGGTCTTTTTTTACTTACAGTAATCCAAGATATCAAACAATTTTCTTGTATTATCCATTCCTTGTCGTTCTTTTATAAACCCTGATTGATCATAATTAACTAGAACTTTCATTAAATTACTTAGCCTTTTTGCTATTATTCCTGCATAAAGTTTAATATCAATATTTAAGAGAGATATTGGTCTATAGTTAGAACATTTATTTTCTGATTTCCCCTCTTTATGGGTGGTTACAATTACAGCTTGAAGAGATTCAGCAGGGGCAGAGCCAGATAATCTGATTTCATTAAAACTATCCTTCAAATATGGACTCAATATCTTAATATAGTTTTGAAAAAAGGAACCCGATAGCCGAACTGGACCTGGAGACTTATTTGGCCTAAGTACTCTAATAATCTCTACTACTTCTACTATGGTGATCTCTTCCTCTAATTTCTCGGACTGTACCTCAGAGATTTTGGGCAGCTGTATAGAGTCCAAAAATTCCGATATTAATTCTTTAGTAGGTTTAGTTACTTCCCCATTTGCCTCTAGATCATATAGATCTTTATAATAATCTAAGAAAATGCTTCCAATCTGTTCAGGAAGCCTATGAGCTTTCCCCTTCTTGTCAAGCATCTCTGAAATGATCTTAGGTCTACTATTGTATCTAAACTGATTAGCAAATAGACTATTGGCCTTGTTAGCAAAATGGTAATATTTTTGCTGCGTTCTCCATATATTCTTATCAATTTTTATTTGATGAATCTCTCTTATTGATTTCTGAATACTCAAAATTTCTGACCCCAATTCTTTATTAGGATCTAACTTATTGATGGTATTGGCCTTATTTAATTGAATATATAGGTCTCTAAGGGATTTTCCTCTTTCTCTTTTTTTCTTTAATGTTAATGCAATCAAATTGCCCCTTAGGAAGGCCTTCAAAGAGTTCCAGAATGTAACCTTAGAAGTAATTGAGTCCTTATTAAATTTTATATATTCTTCCATGGATTTCAAAATAAGATCCCTGTCTTTGCTGGATTTCAATAATGAATGTTCTATTCTAAATCTTTTGGATCTTATTTTGTTCCATGGCTTATTAATGTACATAATAACATTGGCATGGTCTGAGTCTCCAATACTTCCAATATTAACTTTTACAACTTTATTTATAGCCTCTTCATCTACCAGACAGTAGTCTTTTCTTGTACAGGTCATATGTCGACAAGAGTAAAAAGTGTAATCTCTTTCTCCAGGATGAAACATCCGCCATGCATCATACAATTTATATCTTGTCAACGTGTCCTGAAATCTACGTGAAACTCCTATATTTTCTTTATTTTGAATTACTGTTTTATCTGTTTTCCTATCTAATCCTACCTCCAACACCATATTCATATCTCTGACAACTATTAATATTCCTTTTCTTAACCTATTGATCTTTTTTAGCATTTTATTTAAAAAGCCATTTTGATTATGGTTTGGAGCATACAAGTTAGCTATGGTATAATAAACATCATTAATTAATCCAGCCCATATAGAATATCTCTCTTCTGAGTCTGTTTGTGTAAAAGATTCACTCACACGATTGCTTTTACGCATTTGAATAGCAGTGCCTCTTGACTTTATCTTATATTTAGAAATTGCACAAATATCATACAGGGGACTTAAGGAAATTATTTTTCTACCTACCCAATGAGTCTCCTGTACACAGATAATATCTGCCTTCTCTACTTGAAAAAAACAATGAAATTATTTTCCTCTTCTAGGGTGTATTCAACCCTCTTACATTATAAGTAATACATTTGAGGGGATCTGTCATAATTTATCAGAGTATCTATCGATAAACAGCAATAACACTTCCAATCATGTTATATACCTTTGGGTATCCTTGAATATTAAAAAAAAATGCATAAAAAAATACAAAAAAAACATTCATAAAAACAACAACAGTCATACATATTCCCCCTTGACGGAAAAATACTTTTCCAATCTGTCATTGTTGACTTAGGTAGTGGGCCGCAAGAGGGCTGCTCGCCACACCCACCGGAGCTACACCTTCTCCATCATGCAACACTGCTTTTACCTTTTATAATAATTCAAATATTCAGCAGGACTTTATAGAAGACCATCATGGATGTATAATATAATAGTAGACGAAAAAGTGTTACTAATCTTTTATTTGTCCCACCTATCTGTCCTTAATCAAATTTTAGAAACTTTGACTATCTTTTGTCTCTCTGACTTTTGCCAGTCTTCCTTTGATTTCTCTCGTATTATCTCTAAAAAGGCCTCATCATGTTGAATATTTTGTTGTAACAGAAATCTCTTAGCCTCCGTTAGGGATTTGATAATAAAATTCTGGTCTCCTCTAGTTATAAATATTTTTACAGGATAACCCCATTTATATTCAATTTTTTCAAACCTTAAGATCTTAGTAAAATCCCTAAACTCTCTCCTTTTTTGCAAAGTTTCAAAGGGAAGATCTAAGAACATTTGGATTTTATCATACAGTGCTGACCGCTTTTTTGATTGTCTATAGTGATGTTGTGAACATCAAATTTTCGGTTCGCGAACAGCGGACACAATCTTTCATCAAATGTTCGCGAACGGGCGAACCGGGCAAACCGCCATAGATGCATGCAATTTATAATCTTAATGGAGCAAATCTAGGTGTGTCAGATATTGAAAGGGATTTGGGAGTGCTTGTGGACAACCACCTAGGTAACAGTTCTCAAAGCCAAGCAGCAGCTGCAAAGGCAAATAAAATATTAGCATGTATTAAGAAGGGTATAGAAGCCAGGGAAGCAAATATAATTCTGCCACTAAACAAATCTCTAGTACACCCTGATTTGGAATATGGAGTACAATTTTGGGCACCACTTCATAAAAAATACATTTTAGAGCTGGAAAAGGTACAGAGAAGGGCAACAAAACTAATAAGGGGAATGGAGCGGCTAAGTTATGAAGAAAGAGTAACCAAATTAAACTTATTTTCTCTAGAAAAAAGGCGTCTAAGAGGAGATATGATTACCTTATATAAATACATCAGATCAGAGGAGATCTTAAAAGGTTGAACTTGATTGACTGAAAGTCTTTTTTCAACCTTAAATACTATCAGCCTTATTAAATTGCGATTCAGTAAATTTAAAAGGGCTCTATTTATGCACAACAGCATATTTTATTTACATAAGTTTTTAGTTAGTGAACTTCTTTCCAAAAGCAAGGACTTCACTAACTAAAAACTTCTGTATAAAAAATATGCTCTGTGCTTATATAGAGCCTTTTTAAATTTACCGAATCGCAATTTAATAAGGCTGTATGTAACTATGTTACTATGTAACTTCAATGGGCAGGCGAATTTCAAAACCCACAGGGACTCTTTCTGGCCACAATAGTGATGGGAAAGTTGTTTCAAGGGGACTAACACCTGGACTGTGGCATGCCGGAGGGGGATCCATGGCAAAACTCCCACGGAAAATTACATAGTTGATGCAGAGTCTGGTTTTAAGCCATAAAGGGCATAAATCACCTAACATTCCTAAATTGTTTAGAATAACATGCTTTAAAACATCAGGTATGATTTTGTAGGTAGTGTAAGGGTTACACCCGCTTCACAGTAACAGACCAATCTCCCCGTTTAATGCACCGTAATCAACCGCAAACAGTCCCTTTGCACAACCGCAAACATCCCATTTGCACAAGGTTGGATACCAAGCTAGCCATGTCCCGTTCCTTGTCCTCACTGATGTCATTGAAGGTCTCTTCCTCCACCCAGCCACCAAGGGTCCCTGAAAGGTGACAACAAGCCCCCTGGAACGCCTGCTGTGTTTGGTCTTCCACCTCCTCAAAGCCACCTTCCTCCTCTGACTCCTCTTCTTCAGACTCCCAGAGTCTGGGGGCTTCCACTGCCCAGCATGGAAGATTATACACAGGTCAGAGTCTGGGGGCTTCCTCTGTCCAGCATGGAAGATTATACACAGGTCAGAGTCTGGGGGCTTCCACTGCACAGCATGGAAGATTATACGTGTTGCCTCTGTCTGCGTTATTACAAGGTGTGTACTGTTAAGTAGTACTATTCCTATCGGTTTAATCCCTGTTACGTCCACTATCAGTGGACGTGTATATGGCATGGATTTTTGGAAGCCGGAGATGGAAAAAGATGCTTGGTCGGTCCTCCCACTTCAAATTTGGGGCACTGTGCGTGCAATCTAAAGTGCCATCAGATATGAGTGTCACTGTGCACTGGCAAAAGTTGGCAGAGTAGATGCAATAGGCTTCACACACACGCCTATAGGCAGGCAATTGCTATTCAATCTATTACAGTCAAAAAAGCGTTGTTTTATGTCACTGAGCACAATATAAGCTGTGAGCCTGACACACGCAGTCAACTGAAATTAGATTACAGGAAAAAAATGGTTGTTTTCAATGTATGTTACACCACCAGATATGAGTAGTGAAAATAAGCATAATATAAGCTGTTAGGTGTTAGCCTGTCACACACACACGCTGGCAGGCAGGCATAGATTACACAAAAAAAATTATAAAATAAAATAAATGATGTTCAAAGTTTCCTCAATGATAAAGTATAGAAAACCGAAAAGCGCATGTGTTCGCCGTCCGCGGCGGACGCGAACATGCGAAAATCGCTGCGAATAGTTCTCCGGCGAACTGTTCGGGACATCACTAATTGTCTACTTTTAATTAATATTTTTTGTTTGTAAGAATAAGACTGCAGTCTAACTAAAATATCCCTCGGGACTTGCCTCGATAGATTAGGTGATAATGGTAATATATAGAACATTTCTATTCTATTTTCCCCTTCCTCTGAGCTTATGTCCATAGACTCAAATATTTTTAATACATATTCTTTTATAGCTTTGGGGCCAAAAGATTCAGAGATCCCTCTTACTCTTAGATTTTTCCTTCGTGACCCTTCTTTAATTCTATTTTGGCTAGATTTTACATTTTTTACATCAACTTCCAGTTTTTTAACTTGCACTTTTAATTTTTGATTTTCTTCAAAAAATCTCCTCATGTCTTTTCTCGACAAGCGTGCATCTCTCTACAATAGTCGCCATTGTTTTGGCATTATTAGTTAACTCTATAGCAATTTGATTTTGAAGAGAATTTTAAAAGTCACTTAATATATTTTTTAATAAAGATACTGTCAGAATTTCCTTGTCTAATTGTTTAGGGGAATTGGACTCTTCTACCAAGGATGAGTTGTCTGAATTTGAGGAATTATAGGTAGATAAATCCTCTGCCAGAGATAGTTGCAGGAGCGGATTATCCTTATCAATTTTCCCTCCTTTACCTCTATGTAAAGCAGTCACAGAAGTTTGTGTAGACATTTTATTTTCCCTTTCTCTATTCTTTCCTTTTAAAGTAGTTTGAAACATCTCTTCTCAATTAGCCACCAGCATTATTTTTTTTTAATTTCAAAAAATACTTTTTTCCCCAGCTACTCGTAATAAATATCTTCACATTTACCTTATATCCAGGATACAGCCTGGCCCAAATAACACAGGATATCCTTTATCTCTTTTTACATCAATATCAGATATCAACCTTATATTATGGAAAAAGTAAAAAAGAGATTATGTAAATGTCATACCATTACATCAAAATAGCTGGTCTCTTTTAATATTTCCATTTAGATTTCCAAAACCAATATTTTTTTAAATACCTAAGTATATAATCATCTCCCTATTGCCCAATATCATAATCTAGTAATACCTTCGATTTCACCAATATCCCCTTAATAAACATTCACCAGCCACATCAATATCTAAAAATTATTTTTGTTCAAAGCCAAAAGTGAGCAAAGCAGTTAATCAAATATAGCTGAAAGATATCAGTGTTGAACTCCCATAGTCTTATAGTTATTTATACTTGGCTCGTGGACATTTAAAACAAGGAAAAGCTTTTTATATATAGAAGACCAATTAGTTGACAAATGTAGTCCTCCAATTAACGCTTTATACATGGATATTCTTGATATTTAAGATGTTTCTTCACCTCAGCATCTGAGATGACAGTTCAGGATATATTATCTGTGTTATCCACCTCAATGTATAATCTCTGGAGTGTCCAACTCAGCATATCTGGTATCCACTTTAGCATATAATCTCAGCGGTATCCGCTTCAGCTTGTAAACTCTGTGATATCTATCTCAGCATATAATCTCTGCGTTATTACACCTCAATGTGAAATCTCTGAAATAATCACCACAGTATATCTTATATCCGGCTCAGCATATAATGTCAGCGGTGTCCTCCTCAGCTGGTAATCTCTGTGATATCTTGGCTCAATATGAGGTCTCTGGAATGACCTCCCCAGAAAATCTTGTATCCGCCTCAGAATATAATGTCAGCGGTGTCCTCCTCAGTTTGTAGTCTCAGTGATGTCTGTCTCAGCATGTAATCTCTATGAAATCATGCCTCAAATGTGAGATCTCTGGAATGACCACCACAGTATATCTTATATCTCTATGAGCTTGTAAATTCTGTGGTCAGCATATAATGTCAGCGGTATCCGTCTCAATTTGTAATCTCTGTGAGTTTATAAACTCTGTGATATCTATCTCAGCATATAATCTCTGCGTTATTACACCTCAATGTGAGATCTCTGAAATGACCACCACAGTATATCTTATATCCACCTCAGCATATAATGTCAGCGGTATCCGCCTCAGTTTATAATCTCTGTGATGACTGCCTCAGCATTTAATCTCTGTAATATCTGGACTCAATATGAGGTCTCTGGAATGACCACCCCAGAATATCTTGTATCCACCTCAGCATATAATCTCAGCGGTATCCGCTTCAGCTTGTAAACTCTGTGATATCTATCTCAGCATATAATCTCTGCGTTATTACACCTCAATGTGAAATCTCTGAAATGACCACCACAGTATATCTTATATCCGCCCCAGCATATAATGTCAGCGGTATCCGCCTCAGCTTGTAATCTCTGTGATGTCTGTCTCAGCATGTAATCTCTATGGAATCATGCCTCAAAATATGAGATCTCTGGAATGGTGACTGTCTGAGGTGTCTGTCTCCACGTGTGATCTCTATGATATTAACTTCAATTAAACAGTATCGGCCTCAGCTTGTCATCTCTGTAGTGTCTGCCTCAGGATATGACCTCCACAGTATGCTTCTCCGCTTATAATATCTGGGGTATCTGTTTTAATTGTACCTCTCTCATCAGTAATGACCCCCGCTGCATTATATCTGTCTCTGCGTCTGGTCTCTATGTTATCCGTGTCAGCGTGTGCTCTGTGCGGTGTCTGTTTCAGGTTAAGATGTCTGCAGAGTCTGTCTTAGCAGTACAATAACTGCCTCAACACGTGGGGCTATTTAGCCTCTGTATCACCTTATGGTGTCTGCCTCAGCGTACAGATTCCACTCACAGTGCACACCCATCAATGTGTATCGCCTTACAAGCTCACAGGGATCTTCATCGTCTGTAGTATCCGACTATGGCGTCTGACTCAGCGTGTACTCTCACTCTGCATGTGGTCTCGCGATAATTCCCGCGAGAATAGTGTGCTCCGGAAATGGCGCCAACACGCCTACAGACCAGCTCTGGGTGGAGGTAACATCCCCCTAAATCTTTACCTTAACAGCTTTGCAATATATACTTGTACACAATATCTACTGGACTCCAGAGGGTCTGGGCTCCATGTGAGGAATCAATAATTGAACCCACAACATCCCACCTTTACGCCAACAATTTATTCTCAAGAAAGAAAAGATGATGATATATTATTCTTCTGTAACCAGGTAAATGTATTGAAGTCTTGTGATATAGTTATAAATAATACAATTGTATATATGAATGTACATGTGCATACATGCAACTAGACCTAGGTCATTACTACTTGCATTGTACTCAGTACTGTATTTACCCATGAGTCCTCACAATAAAACTGAATTCAGAAAAATGCTAAATGTTCTGTGCTTAAAATGTTTTTCTGTTTATCTGTGCCTTTTAGCCCCAAATAAAACCGATAATATGCAGAATATCTAGAATAGCTAATTACTATATATGACAAATGTGATTTGATTGTATCCTCTTTCCTCTTTATCTTAACAGCTTTGCGCCTCTCTGCAATATATACTTGTACAGAGTATCACCCGGATCCAGAGTATCTGTGCTCCACCTGACGAAGCAATAATTGATCCAACACCCACCTTTATGCCAGCAAATTATTATCAAAAGAAGAAAAAATTAGTATATTCTATTCTTGTGTAACAATGTACATTTATTGAAGTATAATAATACAACTGTATATTGAATATACATGTACATACATGCAACTAGCATGACTGGATTACCCAATATTGTGCCAGAATTCATGTTTTCATAAAAACAACTTTCATAAAAATCTTCATCTTAACAGCTTTGCTCCTCTCTGCAATATATACTTGTACAGAGTATCTTCTGGACCCCACAATCTGTGGTCTCCTCCATGAATCAATAATTCTACCCACTACATCCAATTGTATCCAACAACTAATCCTCATAAACAGAATGGAGGAAGACTTGATATTTCCTTTCATGAAATAAACAAATAATGGAATAAAGAAAATCTCATCTTCACAAAATAATAAGCAGGTACAGTTTCAATAGTTTGGACATCAAAACATTATTTTTATACTATATTTGTAAGTTGTTTTTAAGAAGGAAGTCACCATGTTCATCAGTTTTCCTGTTGATGCAAATGTTCAATTTAAGGGGTGGTCAGGAAGCATTACTTGTCTCATACGATTTAGATAATTTTGCCTGAATTTATGTTTTTAGAAAAACAATTCATTTGAGGCTTAAAAACAAAGTGGTTATACGTGTCCTAGGAGCCTATCCACCAGGATTAGGCAATTTATTTTTTCCCCATATATTTAAAGAGTGGTCTCTAATAATAATTATCCACTTAAAATGAGTAAAGGGGTAGCAGGAAGTGGGGGGTTTGATATTGCCCTGGATGGGCCCTGGTCAAAGAGGGACCCAGATTTTATAGGAAATCATGTCCAATAGTGTAACGGGACAAAAAAAAGCTAACTGTCTGGGGTCTGTGGGTAAGGACCCTTTTATCCATCATTGCTCATTTTAAATATACTATGGGCCTCATTGAATTCCTGGTCGTAACTCGATCGCAAATCTCTGATTTCCTGCAATCGAGTTACGTCCTTGCGTTGCTCTACGTTTACGCTAATATTCGATTGGCCGGGCCCGCAAGTTAGTCCCCATTCCCGCTAATCGCAAACCATGCTATCGGTAGTAAGCATTCGCCGGCTTAAACATGATCGTGGCCGCAAGCCCGTGACTCGTGGTTAAAAGCCCGTAAACTCGGAGCACTGTAAATGCAAAAATAAATTCAATACAGCTCTGTTAAGCACGGTAAATGATGAGGAACACAATGGGTGACATTAGGATTAAAGGCACAACAATCTCAAGATTGCACATTACCAAAATCAAATACTTTATTTCATGTTTAATTTCCGTCCAAAGTCCTACAGGCTTGAATGACCTCCAAGCCCGTAACTTGTTATTCAAGCCCATAGGACTTCATTGAAATATGGAGGTTGGATTCCAAAGTCATACGGGCTTGGAGGTTGAAGCCTGTAGGACTTTGTGACGAAAATTGAACATGAAATAATGTATTTATTTTTGTTGATTTGCGAGCTTGAGAATGTTGTGCTATAATTTGTAAATAAGCCCTTTGCGACACCTCCTTGGTACAAGTAACCTGTGGTTTGAGTTTAGCCATTTACGGGCTTAACGGAAGGGTAATCAGAGCAATTGAATAGAAAGTAGGGATTTTTTGCGGCCGCAACTCTTTTGGCCATGAAAGATCAGAGGCTTTGAGGGAAGTAAGCTGCGATTGAGCAAAACGCTAGGAATCGTAGCTCGTAGTACGTAACTCGATACGAGTGCGCAAACAGAAGGCAATTAAAAAGCAAAGTAGCTTGCGACCTCCATTTGCGTGCATGTATCTAAAACGTTGCAATTGAATGAGGCCCTATGAGTTTAGTGATTATAACAGTTCTGAGATTTTTTTTTTCTTTCAACTGATATTGAGGAGCTGCATTTGTTTGTTATATTTGTTGATCTCAATTAATAATACATTACTTTTAGAAGAACAAAACACAATGTACATATTTTTTTCATTAATTACAATCCACAACAAGATAAATAAAGTAACCATTCCCTGTATAACAGCAACTTTTGAACTTCTTCCATGATCAAATGCGCAATAATCTACCCGTTTTTATATAAAACTTACCCAAATAATATCAGGATCTTACCAGCCTCAGCCCTCCAATATATACGGATCCTAGAGCTCCATAGCACAATATTCCATGCATGTCATTCGGCAAGTTGTGGTCATGCTTGCGGCCCATATAGCGCCGAAGGGGCGAAAGAGGCACAGGGGAGAGGGGAAGAGACACAGGGGAGGGGGAAAGAGACAGAGGGGAGGAGAAAAGAGACACATGCGAGGGTGAGGGGGGTGAAAGTGGCACAGGGGAAGGAGAGGGGGAAAGAGACACAGGGGAGGGGAAAGAGACACACAGGAGGGAGAGGGGGGAAGAGACAGAGGGGAGAGGGAAAGAGACACAGGGGAGGAAGAGGGGGGGGAGACACCGGGAGGGAAAGAGCGGGGAAGAGACACAGGGGAGGGGGAAGAGACACAGGGGAGTGAAAGGGTTGGAAGAGACTAAGGGGAGGGGGGGAACAGACACAGGGGAGGGAGAGAGGGAAGAGTCATGCGGGGGGAAGAGACACAGTGGGAAAGAAACACGGTTAAAGGAGACACGGGAGGGGGGAAAAGACACAGCTGAGGGAGAGGCGGGTAAAAACACAGGGGGGGGGAGGAGACACAAGAGATGCAGAGGAGGGGGGAAATGAGACACAAGGGAGGAAGTAGACAGGGGGTGAAACTTGCAATGAGCGCCAAAGGAGCGCATTGTGAGGCCAGTAAAGTAGAGGGGGGAGAGGCTCGCAATGTGTGGCAAACAGCATTGCCAGGCTTCAAATTTTATTGCTGTCATTTTGACGGGCAAGTCGCTAGTACTGAAATATTCCTCTAACTATCTCTCTGTGCCTTTTGGCCTCAGATCAGATGGATAATATACAGAATAGGTAGAATAACCCATTACTATATATGACAAATGTGATTTGATGTTATTCTCTCTCTCCCTAAATCTTTATCTTAACAGCTTTGCTCCTCGCTGCATTATATACTTGTACTGAGTATCTTCTGGGACCTAAAGGATCTGCGTCCACTCAAAGAGTCAATAATACAACCCACTACATCCCACCTAAATCTTTATCTTAAAAGCTTTGCGATAAATACAAAATATCTACTGGACTCCAGAGGGTCTGTGCTCCCCTCCATGAATCATTAATTCAACTCACTAAATGCCACCTTTACTTCAGCAATTTATTCTCAAAAAAAGAAAAATGAGGACATTCAATTCTTCTGTAACAAGGTAAATGTATTGAAGTCTTGTGATACAGTTTATACATAATACAGTTGTGTATATGAATGTACATGTGCATACATGCAACAAGACCTTAATAATTATTCCTTTATTTCTTTATTACTTGCATTGTACTCGGGCTGTATTTACCCATGAGCCCTCACAATAAAACTGGATTCATAAAATACAAAAGGTTTTGTGCTTAAAAAAGTCATGTGTAGCCTCCTGAGCTAATGCAGCTTTTAAAAAAATGTCCTACTGACCTATATACAATATTTACACACGGATCTGAAGGTACAAACATTATCTTGTTTTAGGGAAATATACTTTTTTTATTTTATTTTCTTACACACAGCAGGAGTAATAAATATGTGTGTGTTCATGTTTTGTAATTAATTATTGTTGCTAATATTTTTTTCCTATGAGTATTTAAAGAACAGCTAAAGTGCAATTTATTGATAATATGCTGTTTTGAAAAAAACATAATGGTGGGCAGAATATTCTAAAAGTAATAAAAAGTTTTAATGTAATAGCATGTGAATGAAAAATACAACATGTGAGCAATCATTGCATTGACTCAGCTGCTGCTTTTAGCACTTATGTGGTATTTATTTTTATGTTGTTTTTATATTTTTTATGATTTTGGGTGTTGCAGAAATATATATAAGTATCAGAGCTTAGATCAAATTAGATTAAGGTTGTATGACTATTAATGTGTTCTTTGTTTTTCTTTTCACTTTTGATTACAACATAATTATTTAAAAATAAAACATAATAAAATGCATTTAATAAAGAAGTAATAGCTTGGTGTGTGTATAAGTTATTGTGTTGTAAAAAGAGCTGTTATGGGGTAATGTATGTGATTTGCTCACACAGCAAGAGAGCAATATACACACACAGAAAAGGAACAAATGGGTGCATTCACATTTTGTGCTCGCCTTCGCAGGAACTCCTTCACTTCACTGCCTAGGGGCTCCAAAAAGGTAGATCTGTCACTGGCAACTAGACCTTATTTATTATTTGTTTCATTTTTTACAAGTAAAAAACAAACCTGTGATAACTCATTGAGGTAAGATGGGAACTTATAAATAAAATCTATATTTTTCATTCTGTAGAAATACATAACATAGAAACTATCTGAAAATAATAAAGGAAGACTTGATTTTCCTTCCAGGAAATACCGGCACAACAGAATAATCTCATCACCACAGAAATACTAAGCAGGTACTGTTTTCATACTTTGGACATCACTAAATTATTTTTGGATAGTTTTGCTCTTGTCGACATTTAATTTAAGGAGTGGTCATGAATCTACTATAAAGACAACACATGTCATTCATTTTTTTTTTTACTTTTTCCTTATTTCTATTATGATCATTTTAACAGTGCAAAATGTATATGTTTTTTTCATTAATTAAAATTTATGACGATTGAGAGAAAATCCCCATTCCCTGTATCACAGAAAAGTCTTGAACTTGTTTAAAAACCAAATGCCAACAAATTAGCTGTTTATATAAAACAACCAAATATATAATGGTCTTACCTGGCTCTGCACACCAATGTATACTGACCCTATTGCTCCATATCAAAATTTTCTTCCAGCAATCTACCTGTGCCTTTGGCCCCGAATTAGACTGTTAATATACAGAATAGCTAGAATAACTCATTACTATATATGAGCAATGTTTTTGTATTCTCTCTTTTCCTAATTTCTTTATTTTAAAAGGTTTGGACCACCCTGCAATATATACACTTCTTAAGATTATCTTCTGGAATCCAGAGGATCTGTGCTCCAGCAAATTATTCTCAAGAAACAAAATGAGGATATTATATTCTTCTATAACAAGGTACATTTTTTGAAGTAGTGCGATATAGTTTGTTACGCCCATCAGATTTGGGGACTACGCTCACCACAATTCTCTCTCTATGGGTTGCCGCTTTGTGTTCAAATCTCAGCATCCAGCCAGAGCACCTTCTTAGGAGAACTCAGGACAGCATAGGTTAATAACTTGCCCCAGAAGAAGACACAGGCAGGCATTCCTTTGGTTTTAGAGTGTTTCACACAGTAGACTCAGATCACCATTGCTTAGTGTCCAAATCATACTGGCACTTCTTTATTTTTCAAGACACATTTTCAGATAACACAAAACACCATCCCCCCAGGTCTGTAGCCAAGCCCACATCTCTTGCTAGATCTCAACTTACAGGGTTATAAACTAGACTTCCCCCAGTTATATATGCTTGATGTCATCTTATACACAGCCACCTATTCCTTACTCCCCCTTCCAGACTCAATACAGGGATCTATGCATGGCTGACTCTCAAAGCCATATAAATTCTTTAGAATCTTTAACCCTTTGTATATCCCAGATATGACTGCATTAACTTTATATTATCTAAGCATATCCTATGGACTACATCTAACACAGATACATTATTTTAATGTTAATCAATGACAGTACTGTATGCACTTATTACATCCATGATATAACAACATGTATGCATTCCACCCATGATATATAACTGTTAAGCAAGTCGCTAGCACCTTCTAAACACACATATAATAATTGATTAACCCCAAACAGTCCAGTGGACCCTTCTGTTCATAACACAGTTTATAAATAATACAACTGTATATTGAATGTACATGTGCATACATGCAACCAGATCTAATTAATTATTATTTAATGCCATTACTACTTGCATTGTATTCAGTGCTGTATCTACACATGAATCCTCACAAGAAAACTGGATTCCGAAAAATCTAAATGTTTAATGCTTAAAAAGGTCATTTGTGGTCTCCTGAACTTATGCAGCTTTTCAAAAATGTTCCCACTGACACTTGCATAGCACATTACCTGCCTCATACAATTGTGATAATTTGCATTTACACCTTAAATCATATTTTCATAAATCTATTAGCTTAAGGCCCTAGGAGCCTACCCACCAGGAGTCGACAATTTTCTTTCCGTCATTTGTTCAAAGTGGGGTCTCTTTTAATGATCATCCATTTAAAATGACGTAATTTTTTAAAGGCGATTTTTTCAAAGTGCTACGGGGCTCGCACTGTGAATTGTGTATTTGAGTTTTGTGTTGATGTGTAGTTCCACGGGTTGTAGGTATGATGCTCAAGTCGTGCAGGGTCGTAGGGATGAGCACCTATGGAGCTCATCTCCACCAGCGCAGTGAGCACCTTCGGCAAGTCGTACGGTTTTAGGGATGATAGCCTACAGCTTTGCAAGCCCGCGGTTTTAACGTTTTGTTACCAACGGATTTCGGCAAGGCCGCGCTGCTGAGAACTATATATGTGATGAGATCAGTCATTGCCTTTACTGAGCTGCTGCTTTCAGCACTTATGTTGGATTTATTTTTATGATGGTTTTACATTTTTTAAGACCCTGGGTGGTGCAGAAAAGGATATAAGCAGCAGAAGAAGATATTTTTACTTTAGGTCCAAATTGGTTTAAAGCGTTATGACTATTATTCTATCCTTTCTTTAATTTGAAGCCCGTAATAACCTTCATACAGCCCGTATGTCTTTGGGTTAGAAATGTATCACAGTTACAGATGTATTTAATTGATTCAAGCCCCTAATTACATGCCCACAGCCTCAACACGGAAACCACGGACCTGCATTTCAGGCCATATCGTGATCAATTAAGAAAGGTCGTAAGTTACAAGTTAGACAGAGCCATTAGTAAATGAGACCGTCATCATGATATCAGTAAAACATGGAGTTTAAACTACAATCAGTTAGTGTTTAGAAGTAAGATCTGTAATCGGACTCGCAATCCAGAAATGTAGACAAAATAAAAAAGCAATAAATCAACTGTTCTAGTCCATGTGGGTTCCATGATATGCATTTACTCCTTGATTCCCGAGAGCAATATAATATATTTTTAATTCTGTAGATATACACAACATGGAAACTATCTGAAAATAATGCAAGAAGATTTGATATTTCCTTCCAGAAAATAAAGGAATAAAAAATAATCCCATCTCCATAGAAATACTAAGCAGGAACAATTTTTATACTATGGACATCAAAAGCAAGTCACAATATTACAGTTTTTCTCTTCATACAATGTTCAATTTAAGGACTGGTGAGTAACCTACTATTAAGGCCACACGCGCCAACCTCTTTGTGCTTTACCGGTTTCATACAATTTTGATAATTTGTTATTGTGCCTGAATTTATGTTTTCATAAAAACAACTTGAGGCTTAAACAAAAGTGGTTATATCTAACCTAGGATCCTATCCACCAGGAGACGACAATGTATTCTCCCCCAGATATGTAAAGTTGGTTTACTAGTAATATTCATCCATTTAAAATGTGTACAGGTGCACCAGGAAGAGAGGGTTTTGATATTGTCCTGGATGGACTCTGATCAATGAGGGACCCTGGAAGTTCAATAGAAAAACATGTCCAATGGTGGGAGATAACAAATAAAAAAGATTAAGGTCTGGGGTCTGTGAGACCTTTTATCCATCATGGTTCAAAATAAACATAGTCTAATTCTTGTGATTATAAACAAATACTTTCATCTGATATTGAGGACCACCAGCTGCATTTGTTGCTCTCAAGTAATAACACGTTACTTTCTGATTTCTAGAGCAAAATGTAATTTCAGTAATTAAAATCCATGAGAAGAAGGAGAACATCACCATTCCCTGTATTTCAGCAAACTTTTAAACGCACAACAATTTAGCCATTTATACAAAACTTACCCGAATATATCAGGATCTTATCAGCCTCGGCCCACCAATATATACTGATCCTATTGCTCCATAGCAAAATATTCCTCCAACTATCTATCTGTGCCCTTTGACCCTAAATCAGACTGATAATATGCAGAATAGCTATATCTGTGCCCTTTGACCCTAAATCAGACTGATAATATGCAGAATAGCTAGAATAGATTATTACTATATATAACAAATGTGATTTGTTTGTATTCTCTTTCCTCCTAAAATCTTTATCTTAACAGCTTTGCCCCTCTCTGCATTATATACTTGTACAGAGTATCTTCTGGACCCCACAGGGTCTGTGCTCCCCTCCATGAATCAATAATTCAACCTATTACATCCCAAGTTTATTCCAACAACTAATTCTCATAAACAGAATGAAGAAAGACTTGATATTTCCTTCCAGGAAATAAACAAATAAAGGAATAAAGAACATTCTTATCTTCACAAAATACTAAGGTACAATTTCAATACTGTGGACATCACAACACAACATTATTTTGAACTATATTTTAAAGTTGTTTTTCAACAGCAAATCACCATGTTTATCAGATTTGCTCTTGGTTCAATTTAAAGAGAAATCAAGAAACTACTATATAGATGACACGTTATTCTCTTAGGGCCCTATTAAATTCCAGCCTGCAGTGGCTGTTCTACAGTCTGTATGTCTGCGGGCTTGAAATTTGCTGGAATTAAAACACTATTAAATTAGAAAAGCCTGCAAGGAAATGGCCGGAATCCAAATGATTATTTTAACTTTTATTTGTATTGCGCCAACATATTCAGTAGCGCTGTACAGGGGAGTAGAACAAGGAAATATACAAAAATGACAACAAGCAGAAAATGGAGGGCCCTGTTTTGAGCTTCAAGTCTTGTAAGAAGTGCTTTTTACCAAAGCCCCCCATAAGATTAGACACTCGCCACTTAAATCCTAATCTGTAAACCATGCTTTGGCACGTAGCAAATTATTTAAACCTGTAACTACGGGCTTAGACGGAGCCAATAGTAAAAGAGAACGTCATCTTTACGTCACTAAAACATGGAGTTTACATTTCAATCACTTACGGGTTTGAAGTCAGAGTTACGATCCAGAAATAAAGCAATATGAAAAAAATCAATAAATATAATATTCTAGTCCATGCGAGTTCTATTATATGTATTGACACATTGATTGCCGGGATCAAAAGAAAACGGAAATTCAACATAAAAGTAAATATTTTTTATTGCTCGATTTGCTTTTACAGTGCTACAGACAGGAGTTTAACCCCCTTGCAGGTCCTCTCTAGTACCCGTGGGAATTTTGGCTACATTTGCTATTTACATTTGTGAAAACATTTGCGAGCTGGAGGACTTGTAGCAATTTAATAGCAATTTGGGATTGTAACATATACGGGATTTAAAATAAAAAGGCTTAGCAGGGTCGGAGTTCAGACTTGGACAATATCAGGGATTTTCCGCCTGTAACCCGCAGACCATTTGTGGGTAGCTAAAAGAGGCCCATTTAATAACCATGACTTTTGTGGGCTCTTTTATGGGCTTCTGGAACTGCGATTTGGCTTTTTTTTAATAGGGCTCTGAGTACATTACCTGTCTCATACAATTTTGATATTTTGCATTAATGCCTGAATTCATATTTTTAGAAAAACAATTAACTTCAGGCTTAAACTAAGTGGTTATACCTGTCCCAGGAGCCAATCCAACAGTAGATACTTTATTTTTTCCGAATTGTTTAAAGGGGGATCACTAGTAATATTCATCCATCTAAAGTGAGTATAGGGGGAAAGGAAAGTAGGGTTTTGATATTGCCCTGGATGGGCCCTGGTCAAAGAGGTTCAATAGAAAACACGTCCAATAATGTAAGGGGAGAAAACATCCTAACTGTCTGGGGTCTGTGGGCACTTGTATCCACCCTAGTTCATGTAAAATATACAGTTTTGTGATTATAACAGTTCTGAGAAAAATATTAGTTTTTCTTTAACATGATATTGAGGACCACCAGCTCCATTTGTTTGTTACATTTGTTGAACTAAAGTAATAATACATTACTTGTAGAATAACAGAGTAAAATGTACATATATTTTCATGAATTACAATCCACAGCAAGATAGAGAAAATTGCCATTCCTTGTATTCTTCCAATATCAAATGCACAACAATTTAACCATTTATACAAAACACCCAAATATATGAGGATCTTACCATCTTCAGAACACTAATGTATACTGATCCTATTGTGCCAATTGTATATCTGTGCCTTTTGGTCCCGGATCAGACTGATAATATGCAGAATATCTAGAATAACTTGTTACTATATATGACCAATGTGATTTGATTGTATTTTCTCCACCCCTAAATCTTTATCTTAACAGCTTTGCTCCTCTCTGCAATATATACTTGTACAGAGTATCTTTGGGATCCATCGGCTCTGTGCTCCACTCCATGACTCAATAATTAAACCCACTACATCCAACCTTTATTCCAACAATTTATTCTAAAAAAAGAAGGATATTCTATTCTTCTTTAACAGGGTACATTTATTAGAGTATTGTGATACAGTTTACAAATAATACAATTGTATATTGAATGTACTTGTGCAACTAGAGCTAAATCATTATTTATTTAATGTCATTACTACTTGCATTGTATTCTGTGCTGTATTTACCCATGAATCCTCACAAGAAAACCTGATTCAGAAAAATCAAAAGGTTTTGTTCTCAAAATGATAATTTGTGATCTCCTGAGCTAATTAAGCTTTTAAAAAATTAACCTAAACTTAACCTATTATATCAGGATCTTACCAGCCTCAGCTCACCAATATATACTGATCCTATAGCTCCATACTGAAATATTCCTCCATAATGATAATATAAAGAATAGCTAGAATAACTCATTACTATGTATAAAAATGTGATTTGATTGTATTCTCTTTCCCTAAAATCTTTATCTTAACAGCTTTGCTCCTCTCTGCAATATATACTTGTACATAGTATCACCCGGATCCAGAGTATCTGTGCTCCACCTGACAAAGCAATAATTGATCCAACACCCACCTTTATGCCAGCAAATTATTATCAAAAGAAGAAAAAATGAGGATATTCTATTCTTGTGTAACAATGTACATTTATTGAAGTATAATAATACAACGGTATATTGAATATACATGTACATAGATGCAACTAGCATGACTGGATTACCCATTATTGTGCCAGAATTCATGTTTTCATAAAAACAACTTTCATAAAAATCTTCATCTTAACAGCTTTGCTCCTCTGTGCAATATATACTTGTACAGAGTATCTTCTGGACCCCACAATCTGTGGTCTCCTCCATGAATCAATAATTCTACCCACTACATCCAATTTTATCCAACAACTAATCCTCATAAACAGAATGGAGGAAGACTTGATATTTCCTTTCATGAAATAAACAAATAATGGAATAAAGAAAATCTCATCTTCACGAAATAATAAGCAGGTACAGTTTCAATAGTTTGGACATCAAAACATTATTTTTAGACTATATTTGTAAGTTGTTTTTAAAAAGGAAGTCGCCATTTTCATCAGTTTTCATCTTGATGTAAATGTACAATTTAAGGGGTGGTCAGGAAGCATTACTTGTCTCATACGATTTAGATAATTATTATTATAATTATTGTATTCTCTTTCTCCCCTAAATCTTTATCTTAACAGCTTTGCTCTTCTCTGCAATATATACTTGTACAGAGTATCTTCTGGGATCCTCAGGGTCTGTGCTCTCCTGCATGAATCAATAATTCAACCCAATACATCCCACGTTTATTCCAACAACTAATTCTCATAAACAGAATGAAGAAAGACTTGATATTTCTTTTTATGAAATAAATAAATAATGGAATAAAGAGTAATCTCATCTTCACAAAATAATAAGCAGGTACAGTTTCAGTATTGTGAACATCAAAACATTATTTTTGGACAATATTTTTAAGTTGATTTTCAACAGCAAGTCACCATGTTCAATAGTTTTGCTCTTGATGAAATGTTCAATTTAAGGAGTGATCAGGAATCTCCTAATAAGACGACGCGCCATTCTCTTAGTGCATTACCTGTCTTATATGATTTTGATATTTTGCTTGAATGCCTGAATTCATATTTTCAGAAAAACAATTAACTTCAGGCTTATACTAAGTGGTTATACCTGTCTTATGAGCCTATCTACCAGTAGATAATTTATTTTTTCCCATTTGTTTAAAGAGGGATCACTAGTAATATTTATCCATTTAAAATGAGTATAAGGGCAAAAGAAAGTAGGTTTTTGAGATTGCCCTGGATGGGCCCTGGTCATAGAGGGACCCTAATGAGTTCAATAGCAAAACATGTCCAATAATGTAAGGGGACAAAACATCCTAACTGTCTGGGGTCTGTGGGCACTTTTATCCATCCTACTACATGTAAAATATACAGTTTTGTGATTATAACAGTTCTGAAAAAAATAAATAGTTTTCTTTAATCTGATATTGAGGACCACCAGCTGCATTTGTTTGTTACATTTGAAGAACTCAAGTAATAATACATTACTTTTAGAATAACAGAGTGAACATACATATTTTTTCAATAATTATAATCCACAACAAGGTAGAGAAAATTGTCATTCCTTGTATCACAGCAACTTTTGAACTTCTTCCAAAATCAAATGCTCAATAATTATATCTGTTCTTTTTGGCAATGATCCTTTAATATCATATATACATGGCAGCCTGCATCATAGCTGACTGAAAAACATATTTATTGTGACAGAGAAAATGTAATATATTTTAATTCTTTTTTTTTTCTTTTTTCCATTATTATCACATATATAAAATAGAAAAACATATGTTCCAAATATACAATGTCTGACACGCAGGTCAATAAATTTTTATAAGACATTTGTTCTAAAATTAAAAAAACATATGCTTTAAAGTACAAACACATTTTTTCCTTTTCTTATTCATTTCCTTTTTTTTTTTTATTACATTTTTTATAAATCTATCTTGGCAAAGAGATCATATAAAGAAAAACGTAGGAGACACATAAAAATCACAAAAAAGAAGAACAAAATCAAGACAAAATCACAACATAAACAAAACATAAACCTCCAGCATGAGAAGAGGACAAGGCAGGGAAACGAGAGGAGAGGCCCACCCAGAGTCATATTCTAAAAAAAAAGAATCCTTTAAGCTAGGGACAAGACATATTATTGAATTTAAACTTTGGTTATTTAAAAAAAACATTTTTTCCCATAAGGCCCATTTGGCTCTTATTTTTGGACCTATCCCTGTATTACTGAGTCCGCATTCTAGGAGATAAACATACTCTTTCTCTAAGTTCTGACCAAGTTGGAGACACATTATTTTTCCAACTAGAAGCTACTAGTATTTTGATACCATAAGGAAAAGCAGAGACATTCCTTTAACTGGCACTGAAAGACCTTCAGGGAAAAAGTGCAAAATCACTATTTTTGGTGCCGGAATTATTACAATTTCACATATCTTAGATAGATGTTTAAAACTTTCAAGCCAAAAATTCTGTATGAGAGGGCAACTCCATTCTACGTGAGGGCTGCGGGCAAGGGCAGCGAGGGCTGTGGGCAAGGGCAGCGAGGGCTGCAGGCAAGGGCCTCAGTTGCTGGGATGGCGCTCCATCCCAGCAACTGAGGCCCTTGCCATCAGCCCTCGCTATGCGAGGGCTGCAGGCAAGGGAAGCGGGCAAGGGCTACGCGAGGCCGCAAGCGTGAGCAACGGCCCGTATGCTCACAACTATATATGTGATATATGTATACACTCTGCACATTACACACACACCTCACACACACACACAATACATCATTATATATATATATATATATATATATATATATATATGTATACACCTCCATTCCACTTATTAGTTGTGTTGCCCTCCTCTGTACGTTTTCCAGCTCTAAAATTTCCTTTTTATGAAGAGGTGCCCAAAATTGTACTACATATTCAAAATGAGGGCGTACTAGAGATTTGTATAGTGGCAGAATTATATTTGCCTCCCTGGCTTCTATACCCTCTTAATACATGATAATAGTTTATTTGCCTTTGCAGCTGCGGCTTGGCTTTGAGCACTGCTACCTAGGTGGTTGTCCACATGTACTCCCAAATCCCTTTCAATATCTGATACACCTAGATTTGCTCCATTAAGATTATAAATTGCATGGCTATTTTTCCTTCCCAGATGCATAACTTTACATGTATTTGTATTAAATCTCATCTGCCATTTAGATGCCCAATCTTTAATTTTATGTAAATCCCTTTGGAGGGAAAGAACATTGTTATCTGATTTAATTACGTTGCACAACTTTGTGTCATCAGCGAAAATGGAGAAAATGTATCCATCAAAGTGCAAATAAAACATACTATTATTTTGTGATTATAACAGTTCTGAGAAAAATATATATTTTTTGTTTTATCTGATATTGAGGACCGCCAGCTACATTTGTTGAACTCAAGTAATAATACACTACTTTCAGAATAACAGAGCAAAATGTACATATGTTTCCCATTAATTAAAATCCATGAGAAGAGAATGAAAATCACCATTCCCTGTATCACAGAAAGGGTTTGAACTTACAATCTATCTATATGTCTATCTATATATGACAAATCTGATTTGATTGTAATCTCTCCATAAAATCTTTATCTTAACAGCTTTGTACCTCCCTGCAGTATATACTTGTACAGAATATATTCTGGAATCCAGAGGGTCTGTGCTCCATGTGATGAATCAATAATTGAACTACCTACACCCACCTTTATTCAAAAAATTATTACCAAAAGAAGAAAAAAAATGGATATTCTATTCTTGTATAACAAGGTACATTTATTGAAGTATTGTGATACAATTTACAAATAATACAATTGTATATTGAAGGTATATCTGCATACATGCAACTAGCATGGCCAGATTGCTTATTATGCTTACTAGGCAGCCACCTAGGGGCGCTTCGCTGTGAGAGGCGCTTATTTTTTTAATTTGATGCTTTAAAGTGAAATGCTGCAGTTGACATACTGGCCACTAGGTTGCGTCCGCCTGGAACTAGAGTATAGAGTTCTCACTCTTCACTCATCTCATGCATTTCCTGTGTAGAGGAAGGAACTACAGCAGTTGAAGAGAAGCTGATAAGTAAGTACATTTATGTCTACATTTATATACTGTAATGCTAATTATAGGTGACCATTGCTGAATATGTGTACATTGGTTTAATTATAGTTGATCCTGGTTAAATATTTAAATATTTGTATTATAATTATTGGTGACCCTTGGTGAATATATGTAAATGTATATGATTTTAGGGAGCCCTGGCTGAATGTATATTTAGAAAATAAAAATAGGGGATCCTGGAGGAATTATGATTATAGATGACCCCCATTAAATATGTATGTGTTTTTAAGTATAGGTGAACATGACTGAATATGTATAAATTCATACGATTATAGGTGATCCTACCTAAATATTCGCCAGAATATTCTTAAAAAATAATAGAACATTTTAATGAAATTTAATATAAAACCTTGTCCATTGGTGGGAGATAACAAAAAAAAAGGTTAACTGTCTGGGGCCTGTGAGCCCTTTTATCCACCAGGGTTCAAAACAAATATACTCCGAGTCTTGTGATTATAACATTTCTTAGAAAAACAAATACTTTTATCTGATATGGAGGACCACCAGCTGTAGTTGTTGAACTCAAGTAATAACACATTACTTTCTGAATCATAGAGCAACATTTAAGTATTTTTCCAGTAAGAAGGAGAAAATCACCATTCCCTGTATCACAGCAAACTTTTGAATGCACAACAATCTAGCTGCCTGGGGTCTGTGGCAATGGTCCCTTATCCATCCTAGTTCATATCAGATATACTATGAAATTGTAATTATAACAATTCTGAAAAATATATATATATATTTCTTTCATCTGATATTGAGGACCACCAGCTACATTTGTTGAACTCAAGTAATGATACATTACTTTCATAATAAAAGAGCAAAATGTGCATATTTTTTTTTATTAATTAAAATCCATTACAAGAGAAAGAAAATCACCATTCCCTGTATCACAGAAAGGGTTTGAACTTGAACAATCTATCTGTGTCCAAATCAGAGTGATAATATACTGAATAGCTAGAATAACTCATGACTATATATGACATATCTGATTTTTTTGTAATCTGTATATAAAATCCTTATCTTAACAGCTCTGCACCTCCCTGCAGTATATACTTGTACAGAATATCTTCTGGAATCCAGAGGGTCTGTGCTCCACGTGACAAATCAATAATTCAACCCACTACATCCCACCTTTATTCCACCAACGTATTCTCATAAAAAGAATGAAGAAAGACTTGATATTTCCTTCCTGGAAATAAAGAACTAAAGAACAATCTCATCTTCACAAAATACTAAGCAGGTACTGTTTCTATACTTTGGACATAAAAACATTATTTTTGGACTATATTTTTAAGTTGTTTTTCAAAAGCAAGTCACTGTGTTCACTGTGTGACAAATCAATAATGGAACCAACTACACCCACCTTTATTCCAAAAAATATTATCAAAAAAACAAAAAAAACATGGATATTCTGTTCTTGTGTAACAAGGTACATTTATTGAAGTATTATGATACAATTTACAAATAATACATTTGTATATTGAATGTAAATCTGCATACATGCAACTAGCATTGCCGGATTACTTTTTATGCAAACTAGACAGCCACCTAGGGGCGATTCCCTATGAGGGGCGCTTATTTTTTTTAATTTGGAAAACCCTGCAAAATCCTTTTTTTGGCTTTAAAGTGAAATGCTGCAGTTGACATACTGGCCACTAGGTGGCGTCCGGACGGAACTAGAGTACAGAGTTCTCACTCTACCCTCATCTCATGCATTTCCTGCTCAGTGTAGAGGAAGGAACTACAGCAGTTGAAGAGAAGCTGATAAGTAAGTACATTTATATACTGTAATGCTAATTATAGGTGACTATTGCTGAATATGTGTACATTTGTTTAATTATAGTTGATCCTGGTTAAATATTTAAATATTTGTATTATAATTATTGGTGATCCTGGGTGATTATATGTAAATGTATAGGATTTTAGAGAGCCCTGGTTGAATGCATATTTAGAAAATAAAAATAGGGATCCTGGAGGAATTATGATTATAGATGACCCCGATTAAATATGTATGTGTTTATAAGTATAGGTGAACATGACTGAATATGTAGAAATTCATATGATTATAGGTGATCCTACCTGAATATTTGACGGAATATTCTAACAAAATAATAGAACATTTTAATGTAATAGCATATAAATTCAATTATTATTTAATGTGAGCAGTCATTGCCTTGACTGAGCTGCTGCTTTCAACACTTATGTTGTATTTATTTTTATGATGGTTTTATATTTTTTAGGGCCCTGGTGGTGCAGAAAAGGATATAAGCATCAGAAGAAAATGTATTTACTTTGGGTCCAAATTGGTTTAAAGTTTATGACTATTATTGTATCCATTGTTTTTCTTTACCCTTTTAAATTACAACATAATTATTTATCAAAGAAATTAAACTGTCATTAATGTAAATACTCATCTTACATTTTCTTGGACAGAAAGGCAGTGTTATGTACACAAGTGGGAAAAAAGCTTGTAAAACCTCATTTGGGCTAAGAACTTATAATTAATTAAAATCTATATTTTTAATTCTGTAGATATACACAACACAGAAACTATCTGAAAATAGTAAAGGAAGTCTTGATATTTCCTTCCAGAAAATAAAGGAATAAAAAACAATCTCATCTACACAGAAATACTAAGCAGGGACAGTTTTCATACTTTGGACATCAAAAGCAATATTCAGCAGTTTTGCTCTTGAAGCAATGTTCAAGTGGTGAGTAATCTACTATTAAGGCCACACGCGCCATTCTCTTAGTGCATTACCTGATTCAACTTGAGGCTTAAACAAAGTGGTTATATCTGCCCTAGGAGCCTATCCACCAGGAGTAGACAATGTCTTCTCCCCCAGGTATTTAAAGTCGGCTCATTAGTAATATTCATTCATTTAAAATGTGTGTAGGTGCCCCAGGAAGAGAGGGTTTTGATATTGTCCTGGATGGGCTCTGATTAAACAGGGACCCTGGAAGTTTAATAGAAAAACATGTCCAATGGTGGGAGATAACAAAAAAAAGGTTAACTGTCTGGGGTCTGTGAGACCTTTTATCCATCAGGGTTCAAAACAAATATACTCTGAGTTTTGTGATTATAACATTTCTTAGAAAAACAAATAGTTTCATCTGATTTTGAGTTACATTTGTTGAACTCATGTAATAATTCACTACTTTCTGAATTATAGAGCAAACTGTAAGTCTTTTTCCAGTCATTGAAATCCATGACAAGAAGGAGAAAATCACCATTCCCTGTATCACAGCAAACTTTTGAACGCACAACAATTTATCCATTTATACAAAACTTATACTAAGCAGGTACAGTTTTCATACTTTGGACATGAAAACATTGTTTTTGAAAAGTATTTTTAAGTTGTTTATCAAAAGCAAGTCACCATGTTCATCAGTTTTCCTTTTGATGCAATTTTTTATTTAAGGGGTGGTCATGAATCTACCACAAAGCCTTCACATGCTATTCTCTTTTTTTCCTTTTTATGATCATTTAAACAGAGCGAAATGTACATGTTCTTTCCATTAATTAAAACAAATACTTTTATCTGATATGGAGGACCACCAGCTGTAGTTGTTGAACTCAAGTAATAACACATTACTTTCTGAATTATAGAGCAAAATTTAGGAATTTTTCCAGTAATTAAAATCCATAAGAAGGAGAAAATCACCATTCCCTGTATCACAGCAAACTTTTGAATGCACAGCAATCTAGCTGCCTGGGGTCTGTGGCAATGGTCCCTTATCCATCCTAGTTTATATCAGATATACTATATATAACAATTCTGAAAAATATATATATATATATATTTCTTTCATCTGATATTGAGGACCACCAGCTACATTTGTTGAACTCAAGTAATGATACATTACTTTCATAATAAAAGAGCAAAATGTGCAATTTTTTTTTAATTAATTAAAATCCATTACAAGAGAGAGAAAATCACCATTCCCTGTATCACAGAAAGGGTTTGAACTTTAACAATCTATCTGTGTCCAAATCAGACTGATAATATACTGAATAGCTAGAATAACTCATGACTATATATGACATATCTGATTTTTTTGTAATCTGTATATAAAATCTTTATCTTAACAGCTCTGCACCACCCTGCAGTATATACTTGTACAGAATATCTTCTGGGATCCAGAGGGTCTGTGCTCCACGTGACAAATCAATAATGGAACCAACTACACCCACCTTTATTCCAAAAAATATTATCAAAAAAAGAACAAAAATGTGGATATTCTGTTCTTGTGTAACAAGGTACATTTATTGAAGTATTATGATACAATTTTAAATAATACAATTGTATATTGAATGTAAATCTGCATACATGCAACTAGCATCGCCGGATTACTTATTATGCAAACTAGACAGCCACCTAGGGGCGATTCCCTATGAGGGGCGCTTATTTTTTTAATTTGGAAAACCCTTCCATATTCTTTTTTTGGCTTTAAAGTGAAATGCTGCAGTTGACATACTGGCCACTAGGCGGCGTCCGCCTGGAACTAGAGTACAGAGTTCTCACTCTACACTCATCTCATGCATTTCCTGCTTATTGTAGAGGAAGGAACTACAGCAGTTGAAGAGAAGCTGATAAGTAAGTACATTTATGTCTACATTTATATACTGTAATGCTAATTATAGGTGACCATTGCTGAATATGTGTACATTTATTTAATTATAGTTAATCCTGGTAAAATATTTAAACATTTGTATTATAATTATTGGTGACCCTGGGTAAATATATATAAATGTATAGGCTTTTAGAGAGCCCTGGTTGAATGTATATTTAGAAAATAAAAATAGGGGATCCTGGAGGAATTATGATTATAGATGACCCCGATTAAATATGTATGTGTTTATAAGTATAGGTGAACATGACTGAATATGTATGAATTCATATGATTATAGGTGATCCTACCTGAATATTCGACGGAATATTCTAAAAAAATAATAGAACATTTTAATGTAATAGCATATAAATTCAATTTGTATTTAATGTGAGCAGTCATTGCCTTGACTGAGCTGCTGCTTTCAACACTTATGTTGTATTTATTTTTATGATGGTTTTATATTTTTTAGGGCCCTGGTGGTGCAGAAAAGGATATAAGCATCAGAAGAAAATGTATTTACCTTGGGTCCAAATTGGTTTAAAGTTTATGACTATTATTGTATCCATTGTTTTTCTTTACACTTTTGATTACAACATAATTATTTATCGAAGAAATTAAACTGCCATTAATGTAAAGAATCGTCTTACATTTTCTTGGACAGAAAGACAGTGTTATATACACAAGTGGTAAAAAAAAGCTTGTAAAACCTCATTTGGGCTAAGAACGTATAATAAAAATCTGAATTTTTAATTCTGTAGATATACACAACACAGAAACTATTTGAAAATAATAAAGGAAGGCTTGATATTTCCTTCCAAAAAATAAAGGAATAAAAAACAATATCATCTACACAGAAATACTAAGCAGGGACAGTTTTCATACTTTGGACATCAAAAGCAATATTCAACAGTTGTGCTCTTGAAGCAATGTTCAAGTTAAGGAAAGGTGAGTAATCTACTATTAAGGCCACACGCGCCATTCTCTTAGTGCATTACCTGATTCAACTTGAGGCTTAAACAAAGTGGTTATATCTGCCCTAGGAGCCTATCCACCAGGAGTAGACAATGTCTTCTCCTCCAGGTATTTAAAGTCGGCTTATTAGTAATATTCATTCATTTAAAATGAAGTTCAATAGAAAAACATGTCCAATGCTGGGAGATAACATAAAAAAGGTTAACTGTCTGGGTGGGATCTGTGAGACCTTTTATCCATCAGGGTTCAAAACAAATATACTCTGAGATTTGTGATTATAACATTTCTTAGAAAAACAAATAGTTTCATCTGATTTTGAGTTACATTTGTTGAACTCATGTAATAATTCACTACTTTCTGAATTATAGAGCAAAATGTAAGTCTTTTTCCAGTCATTAGAATCCATGACAAGAAGGAGAAAATCACCATTCCCTGTATCACAGCAAACTTTTGAGCTCACAACAATTTATCCATTTATACAAAACTTATACTAAGCAGGTACAGTTTTCATACTTTGGACATGAAAACATTGTTTTTGAAAAGTATTTTTAAGTTGTTTATCAAAAGCAAGTCACCATGTTCATCAGTTTTCCCTTTGATACAATTTTTTATTTAAGGAGTGGTCATGAATCTACCACAAAGACGTCACATGACATTCTCTTTTTTTCCTTTTTATGATCATTTAAACAGAGCGAAATGTACATGTTCTTTCCATTAATTAAAATCCATGACAACATAGAGAAAATTGTATTCCCTGTATCACAGCAAATTTTGGAACGTGTTTCAGAATTAAATGAATATTAATTTAGCTGTTTATATAAAACTTACCCAAATATATCAGGATCTTCCCAGCCTCAGCCCACCCATGTATACTGATCCTACTGGTCCATACTGAAATCTTCATTCAACCATCTAAATGTGCCTTTTGACCCTAAACCAGACTGATAATATATAGAATAGCTATAATATTCCATTACTATATATGACAAAATGATTTGATTGTATTCTCTCTCCTTTATCTTAAGAGATTTGCTCCTCTCTGCAATATATACTTGTACAGAGTATCTTCTGGACTCCACAGCGTCTGTGCTCCACTTGACGAATCAATAATTCAACCCACTACATCCCACCTTTATTCCACCAACTTATTCTCATAAAAAGAATGAAGAAAGACTTGATATTTCCTTCCTAGAAATAAAGAACTAAAGAACAATCTCATCTTCACAAAATACTAAGCAGGTACTGTTTCTATACTTTGGACATAAAAACATTATTTTTGGACTATATTTTTAAGTTGTTTTTCAAAAGCAAGTCACAGTGTTCAAGACTTTTGCTCTTGATAACATGTTCAATTTAAGGAGTGATCAGGAATCTACTAATAAGACGAGGCGCCATTCTCTTAGTGCATTATCTGTCTCATACGATTTTGATCATTTGCTTTTATGCCTGAATTTATGTTTTCGTAAAAGAATTACCATGAGGCTTAAACTATGTGGTTATACCTGCCCTAGGAGCCTATCCACCAGTAGCAGACAATTTATTATCCCCTAGTTATTTAAAAAGGGATTACCAGTAATATTTATCCATTTAATATGAGTTCTGTGGCATCAGGAAGAGATTTTTTTTATATTTCCCTGGATGGGCCCTGGGTAATAGACAGAACCAGCAAAGCTCAATAGAAAAACATGTATAATAATAGTGTGAGAGGACAACAAAAGGCCAACTGTCTGGGGTCTGGGGGCAATAGGAGCCTCTTATTCATAATCATTCATATCAACTATACTATGAGTTTTATGTTTATAACAGTTCTAAGAAAAAAATATTTCCTCTGCTGTATAGGACCACCAGCTACATTTGTTGAACACAAGTAATAATACATTACTTCCAGAATAACAGAGCAAAATATATATTTTTATTTTTTTCCACTATTTAAAATCCATGGCAAGAGAAAGTAGATCTCCATTCCCTGTATTACAGCAATTTTTTAAACATTTTTCAAAATCAAATTCACAAAAATGTAGCTGTTTATACAAAACTTACCCAAATATATCAAGATTTTATGAGCCTCAGCCCACCAATATATACTGACTCTATTGCTCTGTATCAAAATAGTTCTTCAACAATCTATTTGTTCCTTTTGGCCTTAAATCTGATAATATACAGAATAACTAGAATAACTTATTACCATATATGACGAATGGGATTTTATTGTATTCTCTCTCTCCCTAAATCTTTATCTTAGCAGCTTTGCTCCTCTCTGCAATATATACTTGTACAGAGCATCTTCATGGGATCCAGAGGGTCTGTGCTCCACGTGACAAATCAAGGTATATTTATTGAAGTATTGTGGTACAGTTTATGCATTCAGTTGGACAAATCTTTTCCTATCTTTACTACCTTTCGCTTTCCTTCTTTCCTGGGCTACTTTAAAAGCCTCATCAGACAGTTTGACTTCTTACTTTTTTTTTCTTTTAGGGATATTCTTTGTTGCAGTTTCCTGGATTATGTTGCAAACTTCGGTCCAAAGTTCTTCAGGCATTTTATCTTCCATGTCTAGTTCCTTATTCTAGTTCTAATTTGTCTGACCTCTCTGCCATGATCTGCCCATCTTGGCTGACCCTACATGGTGTAGCTCATAGCTTCATCGAAGTACATAAGCCCCTTCACCACGACAAGGTAGCGATTATTACTACAGGGATCCAAGTTAGTCTAATATCGTAGGAACATTATGGTGTCCTTTGTTTTTCTTTACACTTATCTGATTACAACATAATTATTTACCAAATAAATTAAAGTATCATTAATGTGAAGAATCGTCTTAAATTTACTAGGACACAAAGACTGTGTTTCATACCGGAGTGAAAAAAAGTTTGTAAGACTTCATTGGGCTAAGATGAGAACGTAAAATAATATTTATATTTGTAAATCTGCAGATATACACAACACAGTGAAGAAAGACTGGATATTTCCTTCCAGGAAATAAAGAAATAAAAAACAATCTTGTCTCCAGAAATACTAAGTAGGTACGGTTTCCTTACTTTGGACATCAAAACATTATTTTTGGACGTTTTTTTTAATTTGTTTTTCAAAAGCAAGTCACCATGTTCATCAGTTTTGCTCTTGATGCCATGTTCAATGTAAGGAGTGGTCGTGAATCTACTATTAAGACAACACGTGTGTAGGTGCATCAGGAAAAGAGGGTTTAGATATTGCCCTGGATGGGCCCCAGTCACAGGGGGGGCCCTGTGGAAGTTCAGTAGAAAAACATATCCAGTGGTGGGAGATAATAAATCTTGTCAGCCCCAACACCCCAATATATACTGATCCTGTCGCTCCATACAGTAATACGCTACTAACAATCTCTCTGTGCCTTTTGGCCCCAAATCAGACTAATAATATACAGAATAGCTAGAATATCTCATTACTATATACGATATATATGGTTGGTGTAAAAAGGGATATAAGCACCAGAAGAAGATATATTTACTTTGGGATCTAATTTAGTCTAGGATATTATGACAGTTCTTGTGTTCTATGACTTCTGATTACAGTATAAATAGAAATTATAGTATCATTAATGTGAAGAATAATCTTAAATTTACTTGGACACAAAGACTGTTTCATACAGGAGAGGAAAACGCTTTCAAACTTACTGGGCTTAGATGGGAACTTATAAATAGAAATATATTTTTAATTCTGCAGATATACACAACATAGAAAGTATCTGAAATCAATGAAGGAAAACTTGATATTTCCTCACAGGAAATAAAGAACAATCTCATCTCCACAGAAATACTGAGCAGGTACAGTTCCCATACTTTGGACATCAAAACCTTATTTTTAGGCTTTATTTTAAGTTGTTTTTCACATGAAGTCGCCATGTTCAACAGTTTTGCTCCTGATGCAATTTTTAATATAAGGATTGGTCAGGAATCTTCTATAAAGACGTCAATTGCCATTCCCAGTTGTTTAAAGGGGTATCTCTATTAGTCTTAGTATAGGAGCACCAGTAAGAGGAGGTCTTGAGATTGCCCTGGATGAGCTCTGATCAGAGAGGGACTCTGGGAAGTTCAAGATAAATCATGGGTCCTATTCTATTGGCCAATTTGTAAAATTATACACACTTAAAACTGCTTTTACAATTGCCACATTTTCTATTAGCTACTTGCAATCCGATTACGAGTCCCCTGCTCACAATCACTACGGGCCGGCCAAACCCGCAAGACCGGCCTTAGTAGATCTCAAATAAAGTCAGAACCATCAACTGAAAAAATTATCAAGGACTCCCAAGGGCTTTTTCAAACACTTATTAGAGCTTTATCAGCAATTAAACACACACTACTGTACTATAAAAGCACGAGAAGGCATGGAAAGACATTAGATTAATTGTACAACAGTCTTAAACCCCAAAATGTTATTTCTGAGTAATATTGATCCTGGGACTAAAGGGGTTAATACATATCATGAAACCCCCCTTGCCATAATACAGATGATCTAATGCATTTTATAGAGTACGAAACTGCTTGATTGCGAGCCTGATCAGCAAATATAACTTTTTGGCACTAATTATGTTGTATTCTCCGATTGCAGATTACATGTAACTTCCATGTTTTACTGACGTCATGATGACGGTCTCATTTACTATTGGCTGTGTGTAAGAAGTAAATTACGTGCTTGCTTAAATATTGTCAGATCATATGATCACTCCACCAGAAATCCGGCAGGGTTTACGAGTTTAGCCTTGATCAATTAAGCAAGGCCGTAACTACCAGTTTAGAAACAGCCAATAGAAAATGAGACCGTCATCATTACTGCAGTAAAACATGGAGGTTACACGTCAATCAATTAGCGTTTAGAGGTCCGATATGTGATTGGACTCGCAAACAGCAAAATAATAAAAATGAATGTCTATACTGTTCTAGTCCATATGAGTGGCCTGATATGTATTAACTCATTAATTCCAGAGATCGATATAACCCTGAAATGAAACATGAAAAAAATAAAATAATTATTGCTGATTTGCGAGCTTGAGACTGTTGTGCAATTAATTCTAATGTCTCTCATCGCTTTCCCCGTCATTTACAGTGCAGGATTGTTTTTTTTATTTGCAATTACAGTGCTGCGGACATGTTTTTAACCCTTTTGCGGTTATGGTGGCTTAAAATACCATAAAGTCATCTTTGTAGTTGAGATTCTACAGCAAATCACAAGCTATCTAAATTTCCCTGGCTTTATATTAAGCTGCTTCACCCGATTGACTGAGCCCATCACTAAAGGCTAGATATCTCTCTGGTTCCCTAGCATATACAGCATGATAGACACTGTAAGCCCCCTACACGCGTTTCGAACATTTGATGATTGTGGTCTCATCAAGGGCTATTGCAATTTTTTATCTTAAATTACAGCAATTAAGATTAATTAATGATAACTGAGATAAAAATCAGTAACATACAGAAGTTCCCTATTTCTACATCTCTTTAGAGGAACTGCTGGTTGCAGAAGGATGAATAGAAAGTTTATGGAGATAATTCAGATTCCAAATAAGGCTGTTAACATGCCAAGCATGACACTTCTTACAGGTTCACCTTTCCTTAAAGGGACTTGGAATTAACCAACGCTACTCTACATCAGCAAACAGAGCAGTGATAATCAGGTGAAAAACCTTTTTGAATTTTTAAAACTGATGCATATTTTACTGTTTTATAAGAGGTTTTATACAGCCGATTTACTCTTCCAACTGCTGCCTTTCCACAGATAATCTTCCTGTTCTGTAAAGACCAAAACTCACAAGTGATGACAATAAAACTCTTGTTGTTGCAACCAAATAATGTAAGATTATTCCTTCCTCCCTCCTGGTCAGTGGTAAATACAAATCTGGGCTTGTAATGTTATGAAGGGATGTGCCTATAAGCTCAGTGCTTGGGCTCAGGGTAAAGCAATCAGTTTGAATCTCTAAAAAGCCATCACAGCAAACAAGAGCTTCAAATGAAAAAAAACTAAAACTTTTTTCACATTTTGTGTTTAGATTTAAGTTTTCTACTTAATGGTCCAAATCAGTTTTGAAGACTTGACTTCAGTGGCCCTTACATTTAACCCTTTAAGGTATGCAGAAATACCATAATTTGATAGTTTACCAATGTTGTTTCCTTTATATATCCTATGAGCCTTTTCAGATAGTGAAATTAAAACTTTGTTATCTTTATTATTTATACATTTATTATTTTATTTATGTTCTTTTCTAGCTGAATGCTTTTTGATTCCAAACAACTCTGTGACAATCTCTCTGATGAAATCAAAGCAAAAGAACAACTTTTAGGTATGTTATTAAATAGAGAAATGTAAAGTTTTATAGTTTTGCTTTGCCTCTATCTCTAAGTGTAGCCAGTAACCCTATGAATCTCATCTTGTCCTTGGTGCAGTAACTGCTTTGTGATTCTGATGCTCTCAAGAACTAGAGTCAGGAAGTGAGCGGGAGGTGTGAATGGTGAGGTTCTTGGAACATTTTTTCTTACAGTATTCACAAGGTCTCTCAATGTGATCATGATGCAGTCTCTCCAGCAATGATCAAGGGACACAGACGTTTCTATGATGCATTTAAAAGCATGGCCTTAAACCGTTCTTCCTCCCAATGCATCAGTCAATCTTCTACACCCCAACTACAACACTAACCTACATTCTCACAACACTATCAACTCCATTTTGTTACTAGCTCCTGCCATCTCACATGCCTTACCAAAGCTTGCTGCCTTAACTCACCCAACCAAAACGATTTACTTCAGCAACTAAGCTTTCCCACCAGGGGCGGCTGGTCCATTGGGGCAGCTGGGCAACCGCCCTCCCTAATTAGAGTCCATAAAAGCATATTTTATTCTATCATTTGTTTTATTCTTTAATCCTTTAATTCTAACAGACTGTGGTTATCTTTTTCCCTTCCCTCTTTCATTTTCCTCCCCCCAAAAACATACATTAAAACAAAAAAACGTTGTCTGTGTAATGCATTTACACGGCGGCTGTCATGCAGTCAGGTACCTGAAGGTGGAGCCACTGAGTTACTGGGACGGCGTCCAAAGCCTCTAGATAGGGCTCTGCTACATGGAAGAGAGGCTCAGCAGAGCTCCCTGTGCAGCCTGATTAAAAGCTGTTGGGGCGCCTGACTGCAACGTCCACTCATTCCTGCCACTAGAGGCACTGCAGAGCACATACATTACCTCATAGACACATGCGTAGCTGTGAGTGAGGGAGAAGTTAAAGGAGCAGCATGGAGCAACATGATATTAGGAGGTGGTCACAATAAATGTAAGTATTGAAGGCAGGCTCTTATTGATTTATTATTCCATAGAACTTACAACTACATTATGTTAGTCTCTCTCAGCATCCCAGTGAAGCTACTTGTCAGTTCTGTCTAGGTGTGATTGTTTCTGTATAAATGTATGTATATATTGCATGGTATGTGTGTATACAGCATGCTGTGTGTGTATGTCTGTCAATATATGTATATTGCATGATCTGTTTTATGTGTGTATATTTATATATTCATATATTGCATGTTGTATGTGTGTGTATGTGTGTGTATGTCTGCAAATATGTGTGTAAATGCATTTTGTGTATGTGTGTATTTATATGTATATACTGATTGCTGTGTTTGTGTGTAAATATATGAATATTTTGTATGTTGTATCTACATATATGGGTATACTGCAGGCTGTAAGTATGTGTGTAATTATATGTATATATACTGCATACTGTGTTTATGTGTGAACATATTTGCATATATTGCATGTTGTGTTTGTTAATATGTGTATATACAGCTTACTTTGTGTGTATTTGTGTGTAAATATATTGCATGCTCTGTATTGCTGTAAATAGATATAAATACTCATGACTTGTATTTATTTATGAAAATGCTTTATATGTGTATTTTGTATGTTGTATAACGGTAAATATAACTTCCTGTATGTGTGTATATACATATATATATATATATATATATATATATATATATATATATATATATATATATAATTTCTGTTTTTCTTTATATGCATATAACTATAATATAAAAATAATATTACAATTAATAAACCGTCCATATACTTTACAGGACCACTGAATGATGGGAAAAAAATATTTGTTTGAAAACTTTTGAGTCCAACTAAGAGCATAATTATGCAGGGAAAGTCATACAGATCATTTTTAATGCACTTTTATGGTTTTCTTACTTCCGGTGGCCTACCCCTGCCCCAAAAGGGATCACAGTAACAACCTCAAAGAGAAACCTTGTGCTTGTGCCATGTAAGATTCACAGAGCAGAAGGAAGAATATCTTATAAGTCACAAACTGAAGTACAACGTCTTCTTTAGTGCTATATGGAATTATGATGATTTTCCTGACAATGGACCCTATTCAATTCCAGCAGACTTACAGGCTGTACAACGGCCACTCCGGGCTTGAAATTTGCAGGAGTTACAGATCGATTAGATTAGAAAAGACCGCAATGACATGACTGGAATCCAAATCCGTAAACCATGCTGCAACACGTAGCATTTCTGGGCGTGAACATGATAAGTTATTCAAAACTGTAATTACGGGGTTTAGACGGAGCCAATAGTAAAAGAGATCATCATCATTAACGTCACTAAAACATGGAGGTTACATTTCAATAACTTACGGGTTTGAAGTCCGAGTTGTGAATGGGTCCACATTCCAGAAATAATGCAATATGAAAAAAATCAATACATATAATATTCTAGTCCATGCCAGTTCTATTATATGTATTAACACATTGATTGCTTGGATTGATATAACACGGAAATTAAATATAAAAAAATATGTTTTATTGCAGATTTGCGAGCTTGAGAATGTTGTGCTATTAATTTTAATACTTTTTATCACTTTCCCAGTAATTTAAAGTACAGTTGTGTGTTTATATTTGCTTTTACAGTGCTACGGACAGGAGTTTAACCATCTTGTAAATCCTATCTGGTACCCGTAGGATTTATGGCTCCATTTGCCATTTGCGGGTGTGGGAACAATTGCTGGCTTGAGGACGTATAGAAATTTAATAGCGATTTGCGATTGTAACATTTACGGGCTAGAAATATCAAAGGCTTAGCTGGATTGGAGTTCAGATTTTCATGGCCCGTAGGGATTTTCTATAGCTGTAACTTTTCCGGGCTTCTGGAACTACAAAAAGGCGAATTTAATAAGGCTCAAAGATTGCAGGGTGTGGGAAAAATACAAATGGACATAATAAAATAACAATTTCCCTAAATTGACCTATAAATAAGGATAGCAACAAAAGTTTTAGTAATGTGAGAAATGTATTTATTATGTAGTTTTTTCCTTGTAATAAGAAGATACAAATTAAAACAAGGCAAAAGAAGAACTTTTATAAACCTGTGTGATGCACAATAAAGCTTTTCTCAGGGAGCCAAATAATGAGAAGATTATAATGTAATTATTATCATCACCTGTTAATGGATGGTCATTAAGATTATAGTTAACTTGAGCATAAGGCAGAAGTTTATTCAAGAGGATAAAACTACATTGCGAAAACTCATTGGCTTACATTTGGGAAATAATAAATAAAAATATGTTTTTATTTCTACAGATACAACAAAAAGTATTTGAGAATTGAGAAGGAAGACATGATGCCTCCTTCTGAGATACAGTGGAGGAACAGTCTTATCTCCAAGACAGTATTCATCAGATGCAGTTTCTATGCTTTGTACCTCATGTCATTTCTAGACTTTTTTTCTTTTATATTGTCTTTCAAATGCAAACCCACGTGCTACAAATCACTAGAAATTTTACCCGGGCCATCTATGAAAAGTAAGCTGATAATGGAAAGAAGATATAGAGGACTGATGGCGAATTAAATGGAGAGAATAACTTGTGGTATTAATAATATGATAGGAAGAAAATACACTCCATGGATATTAGGAATGAAAGGAAATGGACTGAACCACTGAGGGTTAGATAGACACCAAGGAAGAAGTGTCAGCTCTGTGTACCAGGAGAATGACCATACATTGCATGTGTTTTATATTTAAAATATACATATTAGATTTGTGTCCTGTAAATAATAGATACCTCATATACGTTGACTAATAAATGTTTAAAACTGAAAAAAGTGTTTTCCGTTAATGTACAGTCACCTCAGCACCTCGGGTCAGCGACACTGCTTATGTTTTATCTCAATAGTGAGAAGCCTTATACCTTACTGTATATAGACCACTGTCTTACCTCTTTTATTATTAGACTCCTCAGTTTGATTCAGCCCGGTCATGTCAGATACCCAACTAGGAGTTATATAGACACAGAAAGTCACATTCACCTATCTAATTACAGTTTTCTAAAGCCACTTCACTAAAATATGAAGAAATTGTTCAATTTTTAGAATAAAAATAGGCTAATGAGAATGGCATTGCAAAGTTTCAGCTTCTCAGTAATTATTGCCCATAGACTTAATCATACATATTCCCATTTATTCTGCCCATTCTCACTTTTCAAACTGTGTGGCTATGAGAATATAAGGGGTTATTTTTTGTGTCCATCACAGCCAATTCTATTTATATGAAATTAAAATATGTCCTGTAACATGAACCCATTGATGTCGGATATCTATATCACCCACCTTTGGTATTTCCTACATCCAATACATGTAGTTTGTAATAGCTGTAGTCATATATTTTATATTGAACTAATAGTGAATATTATTAGACAGGCTTTCCAAAAGAGCAACTTCTTTAGGTCTGGAGCAATACTGAGCTATTTGGTAGAATTTACAGATCACATCCTTAGCAGTTATACTTTTTAACAAATTGTCACACAGAGCTTGATGAAGACATGGGTATAGGGCAATAAAACAATCTCAAGTCCTTGTTAAGTTCTGAGTCTTCAGTGTTGAGTTATGTTAAGGCCCTATGTTACACCTTGATGCTAATCTTTTTCTCCCCCACATTAGGGCACTCAGCCCACATCCGTAATTCCTTCCTTTGTTTTATGCTAAATTATTTACTTTTTTAGTTTGTATCTGTGGCAGAAGCAGCCACAAGAGACTTTTGCATTGATTATTGCCTGTATTTGAACTGTGTGTTATTTGAGCATAGTGGATTTTATTAGACTGGTTCTGGCCCTTTAAATGCTCTGACAAAGGATCTGCAGTTTTGCTATGCACTTCGGATGCAGAGTGTGAAGAAAAACCCTGTTTTATGGTAATTTTATTCTTATAGTTAAAATATGATCACATTGATATACTGTAGATATGTTGGTCTGCTCGCCTAAAAGATAATCCTATCACAGGGGCACCTGTGCTAGGAAAGTCTATTGTGGAAAGTGTTTGTGAGAGATAGCACAAAGAGAAGGATAATCTAATCAATGTCTGTATTGTATAAAAGTAGCCAGGTAGCCTCCGGGAGGTGTGACCACACCTATTGTCTCTCTATGTGTATTGTGTGGCCAAATAGGGGGATGTGTATTACCTGTGAGAAGAGATGTATATATACTTCTGGATCACAAAATAAAGAGAGTATTCTTTGACTCCCAATTGAGTGTCGTCCAATATGGGAGGTTGGGGCTTGTGAGACTGCAGTGCTTCTTGGATATTTTACTGTATACCAGCGGAGATACTGGACTTCGTGTTACAACTCCGTTACAGTATCTAACCCAAACTTATTTCACAATTTGTTTATTTTTTTACCCTCTCCTCTTTTTCATCAAGCTTATTTACTCTGCAATAAATCTAAATATATTCATTGTGTTTATATTGTGTAGTGAGACACTATTGTATGTTTTCTTTATACTTGTTGGTTGGCCTGCACTCTCTTCCCTTGGCTGACCTGCCCTCTCTTCCCTTGGCTGACCTGCCCTCTCTTCCCTTGGCTGACCTGCCCTCTCTTTCCTTGGTTGGCCTGCCCTTTCTTCCCTTGGCTGGCCTGCCCTTTTTTCCCTTGGCTGGCCTGCCCTCTATTCCCTTGGCTGGTCTGCCCTCTTTTACCTTTGTTGACATGCCCTCTCTTCCATTGGTTGGCCTGCCTTCTCTTCCATTGGTTGGCCTGCCCTCACTTCCCTTGGCTGGCATGCCCTCTCTCCCCTTGGTTGGCCTTCCCTCTCTTGGCTTTTTTTGTCCCACCCTCTCTTCCTTTGATTAACATGCCCTCTCTTCCCTTGGTTTGCCTGACCTCTCTTCCCTTGGTTGGCCATGCCCTCTCTTCCCTTGGCTGGTCTGCCCTCTCTTCCCTTGGTTGACATGCCCTCTCTTCCATTGGTTGGACTGCCTTCTCTGCTCTTGGCTGGCCTGTCCTCTTTCTTCCCTTGGCTGGCCTGCCCTCTCTTCCCTTGGTTGACCTTCCCTCTCTTCCCTTGGTTGGCCCACCCTCTCTTCCCTTGGTTGGCCCACCCTCTCTTCCCTTGGTTGACCTGTCCTCTATTCCCTTGGCTGGCCTGCCCTCTCTTCCCTTGCCTGGCATTCCCACTCACCCCTTGGTTGGCCTTCCCTCTCTTGGTTTTGTTTTTCCACCCTCTCTGCCTTTGATTGACATCCCCTCTCTTCCCTTGGTTTTCCCCCGACCTCTCTTCCCTTGGTTGGCCTGCCCTCTCTCCCATTGGCTCTCCTGCCCTCTCTTCCCTTGGCTGGCCTGCCCTCTCTTCCCTTGACTGGCCTGCCCTTTCTTCCCTTGACTGGCCTGCCCTCTCTTCCCTTGGCTGGCCTGCCCTCTCTTCCCTTGGCTGGCCTGCCCTCTCTTCCCTTGGCTGGCCTGCCCTCTCTTCCCTTGGCTGGCCTGCCCTCTCTTCCCTTGGCTGGCCTGCCCTCTCTTCCCTTGGTTGGCCTCCCCTCTATTCCATTTGCTGGCCTGATCTCTGTTCTCTTGGCTGGCTTACCCTCTCTTCCCTTGACTGGCCTGCCCTCTCTTCCTTTGACTGGCCTGCCCTCTCTTCCCTTGGCTGGCCTGCCCTCTCTTCCCTTGGCTGGCCTGCCCTCTCTTCCCTTGGTTGGCCTCCCTCTATTCCATTTGCTGGCCTGCCCTCTGTTCCCTTGGCTGGCTTACCCTCTCTTCCCTTGGTTGGTCCCCCTCTCTTCCCTTGGCTGGCCTGCCCTCTCTTCCATTGGTTTGCCCACTATCTCTTTCTGTGGTTTACCTGCCCTCTATTCCCTTTGCTGGCCTGCCCTCTCTTCCTTTGGCTGGCCTGTCCTCTCTTCCCTTGGATGGTCTGCCCTCTCTTTCAATGGTTGGCTTGCCCTCTCTTCCCTTGGTTGTCCTGCCCTCTCTTTCCTTGGCTGGCCTGCCCTCTCTTCCCTGGGTTGACCTTCCTTCCCTTCCCTTGGTTTGCCTGCCCTCTCTTTCCTTGGGGGCTGCCTGTCCTGGGAGTAGAGTGGAATTACACCACTCAGGGCCACAGTTTTTTTAATCTCTTTAAACTTTAAAGTAAATATCACTGCTGTATGTCTGATGCTGCGTATCTGAGCATGTGATATGTGACCAATCATATCTGGCCAATCAGATTGCTCGAAACTCATGATGTCAAATTGTTGGATTATTGTTGTAAAGCCTTTTAGCTGAAATAAAGAAAATAAATCACTGATGTTTTGTGTTTATTTCTAGTGATAACACATCTGATATTACCGTGTTTGGACACTAGGAGGTGCTATAGGATGGGATCGCTTTATTTCATTTTTAAATGACCACTATAGTTTGGGAAAAACTTCACATGTATGAAACAAAGTAACAACATAAACAGTTTTATAATCCATGAGAATAAACTATTTTAAGACTATTTTAAGATCTTACACTTTATTTTCTTGTTTTTTTCATGTTAGACTGTTAGTTTGCCTGTAGTCTGGGGGGTAGGTTTATTCTACTGCAGCATACTCTTTTATTTAGTTCTATTGCCGAATGGAAGACTTTCAACAGATCTGTATAGAGATCTTATCTGAGCCCAAGGTTCTTCAGAGGTAAGGCAAAATGTCTGCTGCCATTCAAGTAAAACTGAAAAAACAATAGTTTAGACTGCAATTATTTAATTTGAAAGCATACTATAAGTATATAACACTTCTCTGGTCCCATAACCCACCATACGGCTTCCCCACTGATCTAGTCTTTACCAGTATGGTGGCAACCAGAGGGTCACATGACCCAGCCCCTTAACGTCTGACTGGTATAGTAACAACCACAGTTTTTTCTCTCTTTCTGTGACCGAAATAACCAAAATTCTGGCCTTTTTGTTTGAAAAGGTGAAAAATATATGAAGGGCACAAATTCATGGTGAAGGGAAGAAATGTGATTAAAGGGCAAGTTCCATTTAAAGGGTAACTCTAGTGTTCTTATAAGGAGCTCTCTCAAGTATAGATAGGTCCTGTTACACCACTGCCTGTATTTTACAGAGAGGTCTCAAAAGGTTTTCATTTTGGTGCTTCCCCCTGGGCGGCTCCCACACCAGAGAATAAACATCATTCAGAGGGCATGAAAGCGAATATAAAGATACAATTAAATTGTATTATTATCTATATTAATTCAAAATACAATATTAAAGTGATTGATAATTTTTGGGGGGTACTTGCCCATTCGTCCCTATGCACCAGCCGCCCCTGGAAACCACCAATAAATATATGGATCACATATATAGTTGTGAGCGTACGAGTTGTTGCTAACGCTGCGGGCTCGCGTAGCGAGCCGCGGCCCTCGCAAAGCGAGGGCAGTGGCCGAGGATCTCAGTTGCTGGCATGGAGCGCCGTAGGCGCTCCATGCCAGCACCTGAGGACCTCGCAAACTTTACGTCGCAAACCAAACAGCACGACACACACATTACGACACTCGCAAACAACATACGACACACGTTCACACACATTACGGCCTCGCAACACTCGGACGCAACTCGCGAACATTACAAAATGTAAAACACAATAAATACACACAGCACATACATAAAAACCTTACCTACACCAAGAGGGAGCACCCAGGACCTCAAAAATACGACTTACACCTCGATTTCACTAGAAATAAAACAGTTTAGAGACTAAAAAAAAATCTAAGCGAGAGAAAAAATGGCCGCCCAACAAAACGAAAACAAGGCTACAGCACTCTAAACTCGCAAAACACCACAAGAAACTCGCAAAACACCACGAAACACCTACGGATATTCCGATACAGACGTATACCACACATTACTCGCCATTTTACGCCAATGCGGAAGTACACCACTACTCTAACGGTTTGGTCTCGCGCACGCACAGTGTTACACTGCACACATTCAGCACGCTTACACAGCAGCTCCACACCACTAATGCTGCAGCAACATCAACACAGATTGACAGCTCTTCCACACAATGCTTTAAAATAGGTAAAGTATATTCATTTATTAATGTATTATATATTTCATTATTACACACTAAACAGCATTAGCTACCTTACAATTTCATTGCCGTCATTTTTTGACGGGCAATTCGCTAGTATATTATATCATCAAACCCATGTTGCTATATGGTAGTGAGATTCGGGGACTTACGGCAGTAAAACATGGAGGTTACATGTCATTCAATTAGATTTGGGGGGGAGAGAGGGGGGAAAGAGACTGAGGCAGAGGGGGGAAGAGACACAGGGGAGGTGGAAAGAGACAGGAGGGAGAGGTGGGGCAGAAACACAGGAGGGAGAGACACATGGGAGGGAGAGGAGGGGGAAGAAACACATTGGAGTGAGAGGAGGGGGAAGAGACACAGGGAAATGAGAGGAGGGGGGAAGATACACAGGGGAGGGAAATGGGGGAAGAGACACAAAGGAGGGGAGAACAGACACAAGGGAGGGAGAGGGGGGAAATAGACACAGGGGAAAGGGAAAGAGACACGGGAGGGGGAAAGAAACACATGGGAGGGAGAGAGACACAAGGGAGGGGAGAACAGACACAAGGGAGGGAGAGGGGGGAAATAGACACAGGGGAGGTGGAAAGAGACACAGGAGGGGGAAAGAGACACATGGGAGGGAGATGGGGGAAAGAGACAAAGGAGGGAAAGAGACACAGGGCAGGTGGTTAGAGACACGGGAGGAAGAGGGGGAAAAACACAGGGGGAAGGAGATACAAGGGAGGTAGAGGAGGGGGAAAGGAGAAACAAGGGAGGAAGTAGATGGGGGAGAGAATCCAAAGGTGCTTATTGCGAGGCCTGTGATGAGCGCCAAAGGCGCTCATAGCGAGGCGAGTAAAGTAGAGGGGGAGAGGCTCCCATTGTGTGGTAAACAGCATTGCCAGGCTTTACTTTTTATTGCCGTCATTTTTGACTGGCAAGTCGCAAGTAAATCTATGACTCACTTGTGAGTTATCCGAGTACAATATTTACACGTCATATTTTTTGCATTTTACCATTGAGAAAGCCCTAAATTAAGGGAGAAATGCATTTGGTTTGTGTTTAGTTTATTTTGTATTTTGAGAATCATTATTGACTTTTTAGTTGTTCTTTTATTTGATTTATTGTTTGTTGTTTTTTTTGAGTATTCAATCTTATTGGACCTTTTGCATTTTGTCCATCGACCTATTGGCCTTCAACTGTATTCAATGTCCATTATTATTATTTTTGTTGGTGGCCCACATGGACTGGCTGATGTATACTGAGGAGATACATACCTGTCCCAGTATTTTATTTTTGATCTACAGACTTCCTTTGAGCTGCCAGGGCATAAGACTTCAACTACAGTCCTTGAGGATTCTTCAGTAGGAATCCGTGGAAATATTCCATCCCCATTCATCCTGTTTTGGACCGATCCCACTGGATTGGGACTTTGTATTTCCACATGCCTATCATATCTCATAAGCTTGATGGTATCAAATGTTAGTGGATTTTCATTTATTATGTGTGGTACCCAATAAATCCAACCTTATTACACTATCTAGTGTTTTTGCGCTTCACTCTCCCCGTGCCTTTTGTATTTACCCATACAAAAAAGGACAATGGATGAAATGATCTTATAATGCAGGTTAAAGTGCCCACCCCACTGTGCACCAAGTATGAAGTTGGTAACACTGAGAAGGCAATATTATATGCACTTTTAGTGTGGTATACAGAGGTAAGTAACAACTATCACATCATGATGGGCACTGTGTATAAAACTATATATAAAACATAAATGCATTTATTTTAAGTTTGAATTTGATACTGATTATTTTTAAGCATGACAAATACAATACTTGTTTTCACACTGAAAAATATAATATGTAAATCATTGTGTGCCCAAGTATTATTATTATTATCTTTTATTTGTAATGCACCAACATATTGCGCAGCGCTATACAGGGTATAGCATTTCTAACCAAATACTTTCATACTGTTGTGTGATACATAATTGGAACAAAAATATTGAAGAAGTGGCAAAGATATAAGATCTCTAAGGATCTAAATGATAACAATTTTCAATCTTATAAACTTTTATCTTTCTGTAAACAGAACACACCATACGGTGCAATGTAAAGTTATAAGCTTATGTATACACATTAGTCTGCAACTTATACATAAGCAATTGTACAAAAGCAGTATTTTTACTATAGGGTCTTCAGATGGTAATCAGATATTAGTGTGACTCATGTTACTATATAATGTAATCAGTTGTTAAGGAATGTGGCATATCTATCGTTACAGTGCCAAATATTATATGCATTTATAATCTAATATTCATCTAATGTGTGTCATTGAAGCAATGAGCATGAGCTTTATGGAGCTCAGGGAGGCAGTGACTGACGGTGATATGGTCCATAGTGTCATGGAGAGCCAGACACGACTGAACTACTAAACCAAATAATTATCTTCACAGCATATCTCTGATAAATAATATTATATCTAGTATATACTCATCACATAATCACATACTTATCTAATAGATGTTTTTTTTTTACTGATCATTAGTAATAGTTATTTTGTAAATCCCTTTTCCAACCTATGCTCACCAGATTGATGTTTAATCTGTTAGTAGATGTCTATATGTTGTCTGTTTATTTAGTAAATATACATGACCACTGAGTTGGATATGTCTGACATGAAGGATATGTGGCATCATGGTGCTACTGAAACATCCCTGTTGTGATGATGTTATTATACGTATGACGACATTTCATTAGACCATTAGTGTTAATGCCTCATATCAGTGCTGTTTATAGTAATTGTCACTGAGCCTGACGTAGAGCTATGTGTTGTGTTATCCATCTTTATCTCCATAGATTACTTGACAATACATTCAGTGTTGGTGCATGTATATGCTAATGATTAATGATTAATTTGATGTTTTCATATCATAATTAGCATCACACTCTCTCCCCTCCGCTCCCTCTCTTTTCTCCTCTTCCTCTCTTTTCTCCTCTTCCTTTTTCCCCTCCTCTTCCTCTCTCACCTCTTCTCCCTCTCCCCAAATAAACTTGAATAAACTTGCCATAGAGTTTGCAAAATGTTGTCAGTTTTCTGGGAGTTGATTTTGAGAAGGAAAACCTGAGGTGGCCTCTGACATGCTCAGTGCAGCGGCTGATCTTCTGTGTGAGTCTCGTGTCTCGCGACATTTCCTGGGACATCACTTACTTTGGTTTATTTTCCTGCTATTTTATATAAAGACAGAGTCAGTATAGTGAGTCTAGATCTGGATCTGTTGCTGTCTCTCTACCTGTTAGCTTGTCTCTGTGTCTGTGAGAGAAGCTCTGAAAGTTTTTGCTGTCTCTCTACCTGCCAGCAGGCCCGGATCATCCATTAGGCCATGTGGGCATTAGCCTACAGGGTTACCCTCACTAGAGTCACTTGGTGCAGCGTGGGACTCTCCAATGGCAGCTCTGACTGTACAGCTCGGCCTCCCCATGCGGAGAGTGTGGAGGAGAGGCGCTGGAAGGAAGTGACAGGGAGCCATGGAGGTACTTCCTGCAGCAACAGGGAGGATGTCAGAAGAGACAGAGAGGCGGACAAGGTAGGCCAGGAATCAGCAGGTGGGAAGTTATAACATGTTGCCAATAACTGACTATGACCTGGACCCAAAATCTTTATTTTTATATAATTTATCTACTACTGTCAGTGTATATGTGTGTGCATGTATGTGTGTGCATGTATGTATGTGTGTGTGTACATGCATGTGTATGTATGTGTGTGAATGCATCTGCATGTATGTATGTATGTATGTCTGTGTGTGCATGCATCTGTATTTATGTGTGTGCATGTATGTATGTAAGTGTGTGTGTATGTATGTGTGGGCATGCATGTGTGTGTATATATGTATGTGTATGTGTGTGTACAGAACATACATGTGTGTGCATATATGCATGTGTGTGTGCATGTATGTATGTGTGTGTGTGTACGTGCATGTATGTATGTCTGTGTGTGCATGCATATGTGTGTGTGTGTACATGTGTGTGCATGCATGTGTGCTTATGTGTGTACATGCATCTGTATGTATGTGTGGGCGTGTGTGTGTTTACATGTATCTGTATGTGTGTGTGTGTACATGCATCTGTATGTATGTGTGGGCGTGTGTGTGTTTACATGTATCTGTATGTGTGGGCATGCATGTGTTTGTGTGTGTGTGTGTGTACATGCATCTGTATGTATGTCTGGGCATGCATGTGTATGTATGCATGTTTATGTGTGTGTACATGCATGTGTGTGTATGCATGTATATGTGTGTATGTATGCATGTTTTTTTCTGTATGTGTGTTTGTATGTATATGCATGTACATATATGTGTATGTATGTATGTATGTATGTATTATGTGTGTGTGTGTATATATATATATATAAACTACCTACTCCATAAAGTCCACAACACAGGCTGAGATCCCGCTCCATGCTGATGATAGCCAGTAAGCTTGAAACCGCTGTGCATGGATAGGATTCTCAGCTTGTGTAAAATCCAGCCTTGGCTTTGCATTAAAGCTGTGTAACACAGCATGCATAAGCTTAAAGGAAGCCATGTTTGAAAATGGCTCTGGATTGCATGTCCCAGCTCAGCTTCCCAGAATGCAGTGTAATAACTGTTTTTCTCTGACTTCTGAGCTGGAAGCATATACACATATCTCTTTCTCTCCCTCACTGTATATGTACATGTTAGGTTGTGTGTGTGTGTATATATATATATTATATATATATATATATGTGTGTGTGCAGGGGGACCCAGCAAACACATGTTACAGGGACGGCTTTGCATTTTCTGCCTAGGGGCTCCACAAATGTTAATCCAGCCCGGCCTGTCAGCGTGTGTTTACTTGCAGTGAGACCTACATGTCTCTGCGTGTGAGCCTATATGTGACTCTGTGTGAGTATATATATCTATGCAAAGATGATCACACACATAAATGTATGTATATTATGTATAAAGAGCACTGTCTTTCACAGCTGCAAACACCGCTGTGTGCAGGCAAGTGCTGGCCAGGTACATGCGCAGTGGATCTTTCCGGCATAATCCGGCAATGCCCCGTGGTGCAGTGAGTGGGCAGAATCAAAGCTAAGGGGGGACAGTGGGACCGGGGGGGGGGGGGGGGGGGGGCAGCAGCACGGAGGAGATATAGAGGCATAGTGGAGAGACAGCGGAACAGAGGTGGGAAAGTGGCCCGGAGGAGAGACAGGGGCCCGGAGGAGAGACAGGGGCCCGGAGGAGAGACAGGGGCCCGGAGGAGAGACAGGGGCCCGGAGGAGAGACAGGGGCCCGGAGGAGAGACAGGGGCCCGGAGGAGAGACAGGGGCCCGGAGGAGAGACAGGGGCCCGGAGGAGAGACAGGGGCCCGGAGGAGAGACAGGGGCCCGGAGGAGAGACAGGGGCCCGGAGGAGAGACAGGGGCCCGGAGGAGAGACAGGGGCCCGGAGGAGAGACAGGGGCACAGAAGGGGGACAGGGGCACAGAAGGGGGACAGGGGCACAGAAGGGGGACAGGGGCACAGAGGGGGGACAGGGGCACAGAAGGGGGACAGGGGCACAGAAGGGGGACAGGGGCACAGAAGGGGGACAGGGGCACAGAAGGGGGACAGGGGCACAGAAGGGGGACAGCGGAACAGGAGAGGGAAAGTGGCACAAGGGAGACAGAAACACAGGGACAGCAGCACAGAGGGTAACAGGGGCACTGAGGTGGGATAAGGCACATTGGGAGGACACGGGGGGCTCAGAGAAGGGACAGGGGCACAGATGAGGGACAGCAGCACAGAGGGGGTACAGGGGCACAGATTGGGGACAGGGGCACAGAGGGGGTACAGGGGCACAGGGGAGGGATAAGGGACTGAGGAGGAATGGGGGACTGAGGAGGAATGGGGGACTGATCTTCATAAATCTACATTCCACATGAAATTCAATCATACTGTCATTTATGTGAGAAAATAGTTACTAGATTATTCTGTATTTTCATTTTCAGAACCAAAGGTTATTATATTTATACTAGCGACTTGCCCATCAAAAAATGACGGTCAATAAAAGAAAGTGTTGAAATGCTGTTTGCCACACAATGTGAGTGTACTGTGTGCCTCAACTATACAGACCCCTCTAACACACTAATGAACACATGTAACAATACTATCAGTGCCATGAGGGTCATTTATGACCCTCATGACCCAAAGTGTAAGCACTACACCATTTTAACCCGGTCACTTATGGGGGTCTATCCAGACCCTCATAAGCCTCTATTTAATATTATGACCATTATGGGCCTGTTACAACGCAACATTAACCACATAAGTGTCATGACGGTCCTCAAGGACCATCATGACACTAAGTATAAACACTACACTGCACTATACCCCCCCCAATAAAACATTAAATATCAACTAAACACCCTCTACACTACCTACCTACACTACCTTCCTACCCCCTAATTACCCCCCACCACTCTAATTACAGAAAGCAAAAAAACTAGTCATCAAAAATAAAATATCTACATTACATAAAATAAAAAAAACTAAATCACAAAAAATAAGAAATGTACATTACAGAAAATAAAAAAACCTAAGTCACAAAAAATAAAAAAATTAACATTACAGAAAATAGCAAAAAACATTACAACCCCCCCCCACTACAGAAAAAAAAAATCACACCTGAAAAGAAAATACATATAATACATACAATACAATATATACAATACAAATAAAATGAAATATAATACAATACACCCCTATGTAATATACAATACATCCTATCTAATATACATCCCCCAATATATCTAATATACAATAAATACTATCTATCTAAAATACATCACCCAATCTATCTAGTATACAATATAACCTATGTAGGTAATATACATCCCCCTATCTATCTAATATACAATAAATACTATCTATGTAATATACATCCCCCTATCTATCTAATATACAATAAATACTATCTATGTAATATACATCCCCCTATCTATCTAATATACAATAAATACTATCTATGTAATATACATCCCCCTATCTATCTAATATACAATAAATACTATCTATGTAATATACATCCCCCTATCTATCTAATATACAATACATGCTATCTCTATATAGCAACCCTAATTCTAAGCTAAAATAAAAAAAATTAAGACCACTTACCTTTGCAGATGTCCCTTCAGATCAGCAACCTAGGGTAAAAAAGATTTAAAAATTACTACAACACGTTTACATAAAATAAATAAACATAGTACATATTCTAAATATTCTACTCACCTTTCCAGCATGTCCCCATCCTTCTTTTATTCTTCCCCTGCGCGGCCCCTGTTAAAAAAAAACATAACATTAATACACATACATAAAGATGAAACAAAGTAAAATAAACATAATCTACATTGTACTTACCTCCCCGCGATGTCCCTGGGTTAATTAGGGGTTTATGGGGGTCTGTATTGACCCCCATGAGTAAGGTGGTTAATTAAGTTCTTATGGGGTTCTGTATTGACCCCCATGAGTGACAGGGTTAATGAAGGTCTTATGGGGGTCTGTATTGACCCCCATGAGTGACAGGGTTAATTAAGGGCTTATGGGGGTCTATATTGACCCCCATGAGTGACAGTGTTAATTAAGGGCTTATGGGGGTCTATATTGACCCTCATGAGTGACGGGGTTAATTAAGGGTTTATGGGGGTCTGTATTCTCCCCCATGAGTGCCATGTTTTTTTATGGGCTTATGGGGGTCTTTATTGACCCCCATGAGTGACAGGGTTAATTATGGGTTTATGGAGGTCTGTATTGACCCCCATGAGTGACAGGGTTAATTATATGTATTTTGGGGGTCTATATTAACCCCCATGAGGGACAGTGTTAATTAAGGGCTTATGGGGGTCTATATTGACCATCATGAGTGACGGGGTTAATTAAGGGTTTATAAGGGTCGGTATTGTCCCCCATGAGTGCCATGGTTTTTTAGGGGCTTATGGGGGTCTTTATTGACCCCATGAGTGACAGGGTTAATTATGGGTTTATGGGGGTCTGTATTGACCCCCATGAGTGACAGGGTTAATTATATGTATTATGGGGGTCTGTATTGACCCCATGAGTGACAGGGTAAATGAAGGGCTTATGGTGGACTGTATTGACCCCCATGAGTGACAGTGTTAATTAATGGTTGATGGGGCTCTGTAAAGATAAAAAAAAATATTAAAATTTACATAAACATACTACATATTCTAAATATTCTACTCACCTTTCCAGCATTTCTCCGTCCTTCTTCTCTGGCGCGGCCCCTGTTAAAAAGAAACATAACATTAATACACATACATAAAGATAAAACAAAGTAAAATAAACATAATCTACATTGTACTTACCTCCCCGCGATGTCCCCGGCCTCCTCCTCTTCTGCCCCGGATGGGCCCTGGAACAATCCGCGCCGTAGAACAAAAAATAGAACAAAAAATAACAGAGATCCGCACTCACGGATGTCCCTGACGCTAATGAGCCTCCTACAGAGTTTTCTGGAAGAAAATTGGCAATGGCGGCTTCTGATTGGCTAAAAACGCTGTCTATCAAATTCAGCCAATGAGAAGACGCCAAAAGTGACACACCCCAAAATTCCATTCTGATTGGATAACGCACCTGTCAATCTTTATTTGAACCAATCCGAAGGCTTTATTGCCATCAGCGAATCACAATGTGATACACCCCTACGGGGTGATTGGCTGAAGACATCTGCGCCTTCCCATTGTCTGTAATACTGATTGACATTGACAACAGCCAATGAGAAGGCGCAAATGCCTTCAGCCAATCAGTACGTGGGGGTGTATTCCATTGTGATTGGCTATTGTCAGTGCAACCAATCAGAATGCGCAGATGCCTCCAGCCAATCACCCTGTGGGGGTGTATTCCATTGTGATTGGCTGAAGGCATCTGCGCCTTGTGATTGGTTTAAATAAAGATTGACAGGTGCATTATCCTATCAGAGTGGGATTTTAGGGTGCATCCCTTTCTGATTGGTTCACACATTGGCGCCTCCTGATTGGATGAATCTGATACACAGCGTTTTTAACCAATCAGAACGCGCCAATACCTATTTTCTATATAGGTATTTTTTTAGATCGCAGTTCCAGGGCGGGGTAGAAGAGGAGGAGGCCGGAGACATGGCAGGGAGGTAAGTACAATGTAGATTATATTTATTTTACTTTGTTTTATGTTTATGTATGTGTACTAATGTTATGTTTTTTTTTTAACAGGGGCCGCAGCGGGTAAGAAGAAAAGAAGAAGGATGGGACATGCTGGAAAGGTGAGTAGAATGTTTATAATGTTTATTTATTTACTGTAAATGTGTTGCACTCATTTTGTTCATTTTTTTTCCCTAGGTGGCTGATTTGAAGGGTAGGTGGTCTTAATTATTTTATTTTAGCTTAGATTTAGATTATTTTATATATATAGATAGCATTTATTGTATGTTAGCTAGGGGTATGTGTTTTATATAGATAAGATGTATTGTATATTAGATTGTGGTATTTATTTAGATAGATTGGGGGATGTATATTAGATAGATTGGATGTATATTAGATAGATAGTATTTATTGTTTATTAGATAGATTGGGGGATGTATATTAGATAGGATGTATATTAGATAGATAGTATGTATTGTATATTACATACATTTTTATTTTTTGGGATTTAGTTTTTTTAAAATTTTATTTAATGTAGATTTTTTTTTGTTTCTGTAATTAGAGTGGTGGGGGTTATTAGGGGGTAGGTAGGTAGTGTAGGTGTTAATAGGTTAGTGTAGAGGGTGTTTAGTTGATATGTAATGTTTTATTGGGGGGGTATAGTGCAGTGTAGTGTTTATACTTAGTGTCATGATGGTCCTTGAGGACCGTCATGGCACTTATGTGGTTAATGTTGGGTTGTAACAGGCCCATAATGGTCATAATATACCCTTATGCTGATGGGGGTTTATGGGTGTCTGTATTGACCCCCATGAGTTAGGGTGTTAATTAAATGCTTATGGGGGTCTGTATTGACCCATATGAGTGACAGGGTTAATGAAGGCATTATGGGGGACTATATTGATTCCCATGAGTGACAGGGTTAACTAGGGGTTTATGGGGGTCTGTATTGACCCCCATCAGTGAGGGGGTTAATTAAGTGCTTATGTGGGTCTGTATTGACCCCCATCAGTGACAGGGTTAATGAAGGGCTTTAGGGGGTCTGTATTGACCCCCATGAGTGACAGGGATAATTAAAGGTTGATGGGGCCCATGCGTGATAGTGTATTTTTTTTATTTTTTTATAACGGGTCCTTTAAGGACCTTTACGGTCCTTTAAGGACCCGTAACACGGGAATTTTGAATTTTCATTGCAGCGGGGGTCCCCGATCAGGTGGGATGGGGGCCCCCACTGCGATGGGTAATGTGGGTTTAATGCCGGTCTCCGAGCTTATCTCGGATCCCGTGGGGTTAATGCCAGTTTCTGAGCATATCTCGGATCCCTTCTTGGGTAAGTTGTACGTGGCTGGGCGGTCCAGGGTCATGGAGCCTCATTTTCTTTTTTTTGGCGGCCATTTTTTCTCTCGTTTATGGGATTTACGTGTGTCTGAACTCAGAAATTTGGACTTAAATGGAGGTGTAACTTCACTTGCAGTGGTCCTGGGTGCTCCCCCCTTGCTGTGGGTAAGCTTGTTATGTATTTATTGTGTTTTGACTGTTTTAGGTCGTATTGTCTGAAAGTGCCGCTTGTGTGGGTGTTTGTAACCGCATGTGAGGCGCCTTTGAGCCTCCGCAAATGCGGCCCCTTGCGAAAGCTTTTGGCTCATTGCAGCCGACGTTGGAGCCTCCACCTTCCACCTTCGCGAGGGTCCGCATTTGTGGACCAAACTGCATCCCTCGCTTTGCGAGGGACGCAGTTCTTGCGAGCTCACAAAGCGTGACAACGATTCGTGGTTTGACAACTATTATATGCAATTATTGTCTATTTTTAATGCTCCAACATATTCTGTAGCGCTATACATGCGTTGAGTTCATGGCAAAATAATATGAAAGCATTACAAGAAATGGAGGGCCCTGTCTTTGAGCTTAGAATCCGGTGTCCATAGAGTGTTCCCCAAAGCACATTGCAAGATTGAAAACTCACAGACTTACCATCTAAAGGTTTTGGGTAAGGTACAGGAGGTGATAGATACATTGTGCATACTAAGGATGATGGTGATGAGCTTCTATGAACAAATGTTTTTTTACTGAGGTTTTGAAGGATTTGAGGTAAGAGTATAGTCTAATGGAGCAAGGCGTTCCAAAGAATAGGGGCAGCATAAGAAAAGTCCTAAAGGCGTGAGAGGAGGTTATGAGTAAGGAGGAAAGAAGAAGGTCATTAGCAGAGCAAAAGGGAGGGGGGGGGGGAGGGGATATATGGAGATGAGAGCAGAGATATAAAGGGGTGCATTGTTATTAAGGGCTTTATAAGTTAGGGTCATGATTTTTCATTTTATTCTTGAGGCTATAGGAAGCCAGTGACTGACCAAGATGTGCTGCAGACACTGAGCGTTTAGTACAGTAGATGAGCCTAGCTGAGGCGTTCATTATGGATTGACAGGGAGTGGCAGGCCAGCAAGTATTAGAATCTTAGCTGTGTCTTGTGTAAGGTAGTGACATATTTTGGAAATGTTTCTTGAATTGAATTGAAAAGACAAGTTTTTGTTGTGACTGTACGTGAGGAATGAAAGAGAGGGCAGGGTCCAGTAGAAACCCAAGACATCGGGCTTGGGAGGTGGGTGTGGTGATGGCGTTGTTGACAGTGAGGGAGATGTGAGGAATCAATGCTGTAGTAAATGGTGGAAAGATTAGGTTGTGGGATATTCCCTACAATTAACATCTTTATTGTATTGTAGCCATGGCCTATTTTAAAAATGTAATGCCTGAGCAGGATATGTTTCCTTTGGGTAAAGAAGGATGTTGAGTTCCTGCCTACCTGTGCCCCTTTGCTGGTCTGCCCATCTGCACCCCATAAATGAGGTGGTGGCAGTAGTATAACTGCTCCTTTCCTTCAATGTGTCAATGCACTTAAAGTTTCTGTCTGCTCCTAACTGAGATGGCAAACTTCTGTCTGTGGAATATGGTATTGGGGAACTCCCTGTGTCCCAAGCTGATTGATTGCCAAACTCATTTTGTTTTGGGTTTCCTAACATATATGTGTCACTAGGCTATACGTCCCTGTATGTACCCGTATGTGAGGCTGTACTCTACATGTCTGTACATCTGGATCAGGCTATGCTTGAGGTTGGACTCTGCATGTCCATGTCTGTTTATACCCTTTGTTGAGGCTGCTTGTCTGTGTACCTTATTTGGTGAAGCTGTTTTCGGCATGCCTGTGTCCCTGGTTGAGATGGTACCCCTATGTGTGACTTTAATCTGCCAGTCTGTGTGTCTGGGTGAGGCTGTATTGGGCTATGCCCTTGTATACCACTTGTTGAGGATGTAAGGCTGCACGCTGATTGTCCGTGTCCCTGGGTACACCTGGATGAGTCTTTTTGTGCCTGTCTATAACCCTGGTTAAGGGTCTCCCCATGTGTGTGCCCTTGGGTGAAGTTGTATTCTGCCCCTGTTGAGGCTATTTCCTGCCTGTCTGTGCCCCTAGTTGAAGTGGTATTTTGCTACCCCTATTTGAGGCTGCTCCCTGAGGCTTTGGGTGATGCCAGTGCGCAGCCTTCCTTTTTCTCCTTTCTTACATCACAGCCCCCTTCTCTCCCACCCTGCTTTCCCCTCTCTCCCACCCTCCTCCTCTCCCCTATTTCCCACCCAATCCTCAGGCGCTTGCAGTTCTTTCTGAGAACTTGACTCTGCGCCAGGTGACTCTGCATCGAGCGCTGCCATACAAATAGTAACTGCCAGAATTCAGAGCATGGCTGCACCAGATAAAGAGGCCTCCCCCTGACGACCGTCTGGGGGACACACACAATGAGAGCCGGGCAGACACTGCTTGCTGTGCCCTTGGACTGGCTAGTAGCCCAGGTAGGATTGTGCATACACTAGAGAGGCTGCAAGTAGGGTAACATCTGTACTTGCATGGGCTCTTGTGATTGGTTAGTACACAGTGCCTTTATAGGTACCAAGGGGTAAATATTTTGATTATTTTTTTTAAAGCAAATATTGGAACAATAAGTTTGAAATATTAAATTGTATTATCATATATTAAATTGGACAGTTAAGCATTTTTAAAAACAGTTACAAGCCAGGAAACTTCCATATACAATTTCTTGCAGCTACAATGCCGATTGGAAAGGTCTACAGTACATTGCAAAAGTATTCACCCCTTGGCTTTTTTCGTGTTTTCTTGCCTCTCAACCTGGAATTAACATGGGTTGTTTGAGGATTTGTATCATTTAATTTGCTTCACAATAAAATAAAATAAAACATCTTCACAGTTGAGGGCATGTTCTGTAAACAACAAATAGGACAAAATAACAGAAAAAGTCAATGTGCATAACTATTCACCCCCCTAAAGTCAATACTTTGTAGCGACACCTTTTGCAGCAATCACAGCTCCAAGTCGCTGTGGATAAGTCTCTATGAGCTTGCCACATCTTACCCCTGGGATTTTTGCCCATTCCTGCTTGCAAAACTGCTCCAGCTCCTTCAAGTTGGATGGTTTGCACTTGTGAACAGCAATCTTTAAGTCTGACCACAGATTTTCTATTGGATTGAGGTCTGGGCTGTGACTCGGCCATTCCAACACATTTACATGTTTCCCCTTAACCACTCAAGTGTTGCTTTAGCATTATGTTTGGGGTCATTGTCCTGCTGGAAGGTGAACCTCCGTCCTAGCCTCAAATCACGCACAGAGTGGTACAGATTTTGCTCAAGAATATCCCTGTATTTAGCGCCATACATCTTTCCCTCAACTCTGACCAGTTTCCCAGTCCCAGCTGCTGAAAAAAATCCCACAGCATGATGCTGCCACCACCATGTTTCACTGTGGGGATGGTGTTCTTTGGGTGATGTGATGTGTCGGGTTTGTGTCAGAAATAGCGTTTTCTTTGATGGGCGAAACTTTCAATTTTAGTCTCATCAGACCAGAGCACCTTCCTCCATACATTTTGGGAGTCTCCCACATGCCTTTTTGCAAACTCAAAACGTGCCATTTTGTTTTTTGATGAAAGTAATGGCTTTCATCTGGCCACTCTGCCATAAAGCACAAATCTATGGAGCGTACGGCTTTTTGTTGTCCTATGTACAGATACTCCAGTCTCTGCTGTGGAACTCTGCAGCTCCTCCAGGGTCACCTTAGGTCTCTGTGCTGCCTCTCTGATTAATGCCCTCCTTGCCCGGTCCTTGAGTTTTGGTGGGAGGCCGTCTCTTGGCAGGTTTGCTGTTGTGCCATGTTCTTTCCATTTGGTTATGATAGATTTGATGGTGCTCCTGGGGATCATCAAAGATTTGGATATTTTTTTATAACCTAACCCCGACTTGTACTTCTCAACAACATTGTTTGTTTGGAGAGTTCTTTGGTCTTCATGGCAGTGTTTGGTTAGTGGTGCCTCTTGCTTAGGTGTTGCAGCCTCTGGGGCCTTTCAAAGCTGTGTATATGTAATGACAGATCATGTGACAATTAGATTGCACACGGGTGGACATCATTTCACTAATTATGTGACTTCTTCTGAAGGTAATTGGTTGCACCAGAGCTTTTTATAAGCTTCATAACAAAGGGGGTGAATACATATGTACATGCCGATTTTCTGTTTTCTATTTCTAAAAAATATTTTTATGCAAATATTTTTTCTCTTTTCACTTCACTTACTGAGACTATTGTGTTCTGATCCATCACATAAAATTCAGATTAACAAAACATTGAACTTAAGGCTGTAATGTAACAAAATAGGTAAAAAGTCAAGGGGGTGAATACTTTTGCAAGGCACTGTATGTTTCCATGTGGCACCACTGTTTAAACGGCTATCAAAGGCATTGTTTTTTTTTTTGTTGCATCTGAAAGAGGACATTTGATAATGTTAAACAGTGTGTTTCTTTTTTGAAAACAAAGCTCCAGGAGCAGAATATACCGCTCTGAATGTATAACTGTCTTTAGGGGTTTGTCTGTCAGTCAACATGCTGCAATATAGCTGTAAATGCATTCTAGCAGTTTGCATTCCATGTCCCTTTAGTTACTTTGTGTTAATGTCTAAAGTCACCATTGTATTTTCTTTATACATATTCTGTACTTTGTTCAATATATAGAGTCTTCTTGGTCTTTGGGGAAGTCAGGTATTTATTTTCCAGCGCTACAAAATGGAAAACACAGTTTTGCTTGGAATTAATAATCTTTATAGGGGTAATAATGAAGACAAAGTAATAGAAAGACTATCTATCTATACCCATATGTGGACATTTGGAAAGGCCATCCTGGGCATGGTGCAATTTGAGTCAGTCATTTCCAATGGTGACCCAATTTGCCTGGTATTTGGTGGCAACTTGGGCTATTAGGGAAAGATGAGAGGCCCATCACAGTAGGGGTTAAGCATCCCAGCTACACAGGAATCAGTTGCTGGCCTCATGCATAAGAATCTGATTTTTTTTTTCTGACAAATTGTTAGCCGAGGTGTTTTTTACATTTTGTGTAAAGTATTTGATCTATGATCTTCTATATTGTTTATATCTGTCTTTGGCATCTGCAGTTGTCCCAAGAGAAAGTCCTATGATGTTCAGAACAGATTGAGGGCTGCAAGTCATTTCTCTATTCTAATTCTCCTGGATCTCTCTGCTGCCTTTGACACAGTTGACCACACTCTTCTTATACATTTTTACCACTCTATTGGCATCCATGAAACTGTTCTCTCTTGGTTCACATCATATCCAGAAAATCTAACATTTAGCTCATTCTCTGGCTCTTCTTCTTCTAATCCTCTGTCTGTTGGCATATCTCAAGATTCAGTCCTAGGCCCTCTCCTTTTCGCCATCTATACTTCCTCCCTATGTGTCCTATGAATTTTTTTGGATTTCCATACTTTCTACATGAAGATAACACCCAAATCTACCTCTCTGTACCAGATCTATCCCCCTCTCTTCTAGCTCAAGTTGCCATCTGCATCTGTAGCATATGCTCCTGGATATCCACCCGTCAACTAAAACTCAAAGACTGAGCTTATAATCTTCCCACTGCCTTCCACAGCTTCCACTCCTCACATATCTCTCATTGCTGACTGTGCCATAATCACTCCCACCTCCCAGGCCTGTTGTCTTTGGTTTCTACTGGATCCAGTCCTCTCTTTTATCTCACATATAATTAATAGCAAAATCTTGTCATTTTCACCTAAAAAACATCTCCAAAATATGTCACTTTCTCACACAACAAAAATTCTAATTCACTCTCTGATCATATCTTGCCTTGACTACTGCAACTCTCTCCTTGCTGACCTTCCCATCATCAGTCTCTCTCCATTCCAATCCTCAATAAATGCCTCCACTAGACTCATATACCATACTCAACACACAGTATCTGCTGCACCTCTCTGTCAGTCACTCGACTGGGTTCCCATAGCCTCCAGAAAAGAAAAAAAAAGATCATGACCTGAACATATAAAACCCTCAACAATAATGCACCCTATTGCATTTAAAAGGGTTTAGTGCAAAAAAATAACAAATAAACTTCTAGAAAGGGATAATTTGTCTTTGTTTGAAAAAAACATTATGCAGGTTTTCATATTTAAATATAAACATGCTCACAGGGATCATATCTATACATAAGTATAGATCCTCTGTGGTTAAATATGGCCACAGATAGGAGGGAGGCTTTACTCAACATCCAGAAGATGGGACGTTAAAGAGTTAACAGTAGGGAGTTTTACCTTCCCAAAATAAACTCTCCACACCCTGTGATGGATACGAAGAGACTTTCAGTTTTGATTCCCATCACTCTGTACAAGCATGGCGTCTGATCTGAGAGAGGAGCTAAACTGCTCCATCTGCCTGAGCATTTATACAGATCCTCTAACTCTGGCCTGTAGACATAACTTCTGCCAGGTCTGTATTGGGAGTGTGCTGGATACCCAGGAGGGATCTGGAGTTTATACCTGTCCTTAATTGCAGAGAAACATTTAATACCAGACCTGCCGTGCAGAGGAACCTGAAGCTACGTAACATAATGACACTTCTCCTTCCTACTCACCCAGAGCAGGAGGAGACCGGGATCTTCTGCACTTACTGTATTCACTCTCCTGTACCTGCTACTAAATCATGTCTGATGTGTGAGGCTTCTCTGTGTGATAACCATGTGAGGGTACACAGCAAGTCAGAGGAACACGTCTTATCTGAACCCACCACTTCCTGGGGTGATAGAAAATGCTCTGTCCACAAGAAGCTCCTGGAATATTACTGCTCTGAGGACTCGGCCTGTATCTGTGTGTCCTGCTCCCTGGCCGGAGACCACAGGGGACACCAGGTGGAGATGTTGAATGAGGCCTCTGAGAAGAAGAAAAAGAAACTGAGAAATGTTCTGGAGAAACTGATCTCAAAGAGAGAAAAGACTGAGAGAAGAGTCCAGAGACTGCAGGAGCACAGGAGAGAAGTGCAAGAGAGAGCAGCTGGTGTAACAGAGACAGTCACTGCCCTGATTAGAGACATCAGGGAACAGCTGGAAGTCCTATAGAAGAGAGTCCCGAGTGAGGTCACCCGGCAGGAGGAGAAGGTTTTACTCCAAGTCTCTGATCTGATCCAACAGCTGGAAAAAGAGAAGGACGAGCTGTCCAGGAAGATGAGTCACATTGAGGAGCTGTGCACCATGACTGATCCATTACCTGTCCTACAAGATCAGGAATCGCACAATGATGACTTCTGTGATACTGAGAAGGGAGATAATGAGGACACACAGAGAGAGGATAAAAAGGTCCCTGCTGGAGGGGATTTGGATGAGGGTCTGATCTCAGAGACCTTATACAGAGGATTAGATGATATTGTGACTGATGTAAAAGTAAAGAGAGAGGTCTATGTGCAGGAGGCTTCAGACATATTACTGGATGTATACACGGCTGGTAATGATATAACTGTAGCAGGAGACCTGAAAACTGTGTCCAGGACAGAAATAAACCAACAGAGACCAGAAACACCAGAGAGATTTCAGTATAATCAGGTTTTAAGCACCAGGAGCTTCTCCTCAGTACGACATTACTGGGAAGTGGAGACCAGTAAATCAGGGGGATGGAGGGTCGGGATGTGCTATCCTAGTATAAAGAGGAGAGGAGATCAGTCCGTGATTGGAGATAATAACAAGTCCTGGTGTTTGTGTGGGTATAATAAAGCTCTCTCAGTGTCACTCAGTACATACCACATTACGTCCCAGTCCTTCCTGTCACAGATACAGAATATCCCTGGACTATGAGGCCGGGCGTCTGTCCTTTTATGAGCTGTGTGACCCGATGAGACACTTATACACCTTCACTGCCACCTTCACTGAGCCTCTTCATGTTGTATTCTGGGTAGGGTGTGGCGGCTGGGTCAGAATCAGGAGCTAGAAATACTGATCACTGCCCAGCACCGGGGATCCAGAGACATAGTATATATAATATAGTACATAGAGATAAGGATATACTGGGAGGGACTGGACTCAGGGGCTGGAGGGAGAAGAGGGACATAGACAGGATTTAATCAGTTACCCCCAGTGTTACCATAGGGTATTATATATATTATCTAACAGACCTTCAGATATCTGACTGATATATATAAATTGTTTATTTCCTATTCTACAAGTGTAATAAAACAGATAGTGAGTCTGTTTAATACTTTTTTCTGGTCTTTTCAATGATTCCTGTGTTTTATAAAAATAAATATACAATAATAATTATACATAGGTGAGGGATTTAATGTTTAATAAATACATGTTTCAGTACTGAGTGAGATAAACCTTCATCCGTAATACCTCCTCCAAAGCTCATTTTCCCCCTCATTAATACACTGACTCAATTCATTAAGGTAAAAGATTTGATTTCATTAGATAAATGAGATTTGTCCGGTTCCTATGTGATTCTCTAGATCCTTTTTGCTAAAGTGCAAAGACATCTAAATGTTTAAAGATAAAATGATGCAGAACAACATAGCATTTATATAGGTCTCATGTTACTAGTGATAAACATCTCACCTTATAGAATATAACCCAGTGAATACTTGTCATACAATATTAATGAAGCTGTGGGTTAGACACTCGTACATTACGCACATTTTGTAAGATAGAGCCTGATATAAAATATCACATTTCTACACACAATCCTGACCTCTTTTGTACTACTATACATGATAGGAAGTTGACACCAACATATTCTGCAGTGCAGTACAGACTGCATTTGGAACAATAATGTGATTTATAAGAAATACTAACACAAAACAGGCAATATAATTTGTGTGGCATAGATGGTGTCTGCAGTGTGATGTGGAACAAACATGAGGAATGCATTGTGTCTGTGTATAATGGTCTTGGGGTATTAGATTGTAAGCTCTGCGGTTTAGAATGCATTGTGCTTGTTTGGGCATTGTTATGTAAATCAGAGTGAACTTTAAACTACAAGGGGTGAAATAAACTGCAAAAATGTGTTTTCCAGTTAACTGTTTTATTGTGTTTAAATGTAATTTACTGAACGGCATTAAAAACACTGACTGTTTGATAAAGATATTTAATGTTAAATGTATTTGTGATGTTCATTTGTAAAACATAATAATTAATATATTTACAAGCATTTAAAGCAGAATACGCAACAACATTCGGACTGTACTGAGTATGGTAAGTCCTAAAACAAGGAACAACACCCAGTGATGAATACCATCCGGACATCAAATCCTTGTGGCCAAGGGAGCCAGTCCCTTCTTTTTAGAACAGCAGAAGAGATTCAGGATGCCAAGGGTTAATAGTTCAGTAAAATAATAAATGCCTCCCTCTAGAAAGAAAACACCCCTTGCTTATGTGTTCCCAAACAGAGCGTCAACTTTATTTTTTCAGTTACATATTTATCCAGTACATCCATCAATCAACATTGTCTGCTTCCTTGGACAAAGAAAACAGTTACCCACCCACCTCCCTCCACGGTAGCCCTCTTTAAACTTTCTAGGTGGTTTTAGATTACTTTGATGGCCATCCTGTCCCTCCTAACCCTAGGTGCCTAAAAGTCTAGTGATACCATCTCACTGGCCAATACAGACAGGATGTTGGACATTATGGGGATAATTAGCCATTGTCCTGCTTAGCCTATTTCCTCAGACAAGATCTGACCATCACATGGGTGTCCTGCTTATCTTGTATTCTCTGACAGGAGCGGGGCACATCAGGGGTGATATTAACTTCTGGGGACAGAGTGTTTGAGTAGGGGGTCTAACAGTAACATTTGCCATGGGAAATACAAAATGAAAATGATACAAGCAACATACTGTGTCCACTATAGGCAAGCATACCGATCTAAAAAATAGCCTCTAGTGCAGATCATCTGCTAGCCAGGAGACTTAGTTGGTTGCTGTACATAGCCAGGTCAGTTTGCAGTGCTCCTCCAATTCACCCACATCCTTTTATCATTCCTCTGTTAGTAATTCATACACATCCTTTTATTATTCCAAGCCTACCCTCTACTGTGCTGCACAACTTGTTGTTGTGAGATATGAACCATCTTACATTAATTCAATAACAACAGTAACAATAACAAAATTGTCTCACTTTATCTCATGGCTGTTTCAGCACAATTTCCATTTTGCAATATACAGTCTCACACATAGTGGCAAAGTCCCATAACTATCCAAAATAAATGTAGAGCACCCAATGAGAGTATTTAGCTTTATTTATAAGACAAAAACTAGTACCTCATCACATAAATAAGAAAAACATAAAGAAAATATGTATTAAAGAAAATTCCAGACATAGCAACTATACTACAAGAGCAAAGTTCCCGGTCCCACAACAGCACCATCAGAGCTTCTCCGGAATGAAGATTGATCTTTAATATGATGTACAGTAAGTATATTACTTTCCTCAAGGAGATTTATTCTTAGCAATTTTTCCATTAATTAGGCTACACACATAGAAGACATTCACAATATCATACTGCCCGATAACAAGTATATAAATATATAATTAAGGCACAATTAAGTGGAGAGGATGCAGAATGATCCCCATTAGGACTGAAAAAGTTAAAATATAAACCCAGCATCTCCCCCATTTGTGCAAAATTCTAGTTAGAAATGTGAAGGCCATTTATTATTTTATTTTATTAATGTATTGTTTCCATCAATCAAATATCTGATTGTTTGTTTCTATACATAACTGTCTTGTGAAATTACAGAACTTGACTGATTAATATTTCAGAAGTTCAAATCTCCCACTTGTATCTAGCTTCCTGAGTCCAGTCCCTCCCAGTTTATCCTTATGTCTATGTACTATATTATATATACTATGGGCCTCATTCTATTATCGGCCGTAAAACGGCCGCAAGGTTGCGATTCCTTGCGGGGGTTCCGTTATCTTGCAATTCAATAATACGGCCCCGCAAGGATCTCCCCTTACGGCCGGCCGTATATCTTGCAACCGGCCGTAAGCTCAGAAAACTTTAAACGCAAAAACAAATTCAAGACAGCACTGTACAGCTCTGTAAATGCTAGGGATCATATTGGGGGACATGAGGATTAATAGCAACCCCCTCTCAAGCTTGCACATCAGCCCAAATCCGAGATTACATTAACTGTTTATTTTCCGGCCGCAGCGTGGGCGGGTCTGGGGTGCTCCAAGCCCTCGGGACTTTTTACATGGATTTTTGACATAAATAAAAAAATAATTTATTTACGGATTTGAGTGTAGGGGAATGTTGTGCTATTTTTGCTAACACCTACAATCACTTTATAGTCTTCTCAGAGTGCAGGATGGCTTTATTTCGGCTTTATAATGTGCTTAATTGGTGCTAGCGGGACCTTTTTTCTGCAAGTAAGCTGCGGCTCGGTTTTAGCCTTGCCTACGGCCGATAATAGAATGAGACCCTATGTCTCTGGATCCCAGGTGCTGGGCAGTGATCAGTATTTCTAGCTCCTGATTCTGACCCAGCCGCTGCTCATACCCAGAATGAACCATGAAGAGGCTCAGTGAAGGTGGCAGTGAAGGCGTGTAAGTGTCTGATTGGGTCACACAGCTCATAAGAGGACAGACGCCCGGCCTTATAATCAAGAAATATCCCTAATCTCTGACAGGAAGACTTATGGACTATGTGGTTTCTTCTGAGGTTTGAATCACGGACATTTTTTTACTATAGTTGCTAAAACCCCAAGACTTGTTATTATATCCTATAACAGACTGACCTCCTCTCCTCTCTATACTGGGATAGCACATCTCTATCCTCCATCTCCCTAATCCACTGGTCTCCACTTCCCAGTAATGACGTCCTGAGGAAAAGCTCCTGGTGCTTAAAACCAGAAAATAATGACATATCTCTGTTTTTCTGGTTGTTTTATTTTCAAGGATGTCCAGGTTACAGTTTTTTGTTCTCCTGATACAGTTACATTATTACCAGCCATGGTTACATCCAGTAATATGTCTGAAGCCTCCTGCACATAGATCCCTCTCTTTACTTTTATATCAGTCACAATATCATCTAATCCTCTGTATAAGGTCTCTGAGATCAGACCCTCATCCAAATCCCCCCCCAGCAGGGACCTCTTTATCCTCTCTCTGTGTGTCCTCACTATCTCCCTTCTCAGTTTCACAGAAGTCATCATTGTGTGATTCCTGATCCTGTAGGACAGGTAATGGATCAGTCATGGTGCTCAGCTCCTCAATGTGACTCATCTTCCTGGACAGCTCGTCCTTCTCTTTTTCCAGCTGTTGGATCAGATCAGAGACTTGGAGTAAAACCTTCTCCTCCTGCCAGGTGACCTCACTCGGGACTCTCTTCTCTAGGACTTCCAGCTGTCTCCTGATGTCTCTAATCAGGGCAGTGACTGTCTCTGTTACACCAGCTGCTCTCTCTTGCACTTCTCTCCTGTTCCCCTGCAGTCTCTGGACTCTTCTCTCCGTCTTTTCTCTCTTTGAGGTCAGTTTCTCCAGAACATTTCTCAGTTTATTTTTCTTCTTCTCAGAGGCCTCCTTCAGCATCTCCACCTGGTGTCCCCTGTGGTCTCCGGCCAGAGAGCTGGACACACAAATACAGGCCGCGTCCTCAGAGCAGTAATACAACAGGGGCTTCTTGTGGATGGAGCATTTTCAATAACCCCAGGAAGTGGTGGGTTCAGATAAGACGTGTTCCTCTGACTTGCTGTGTACCCTCACATGGTTATCATACAGAGAAGCCTCACACATCAGACATGATTTAGTAGCAGGTACAGGAGAGTGAATACAGTAAGTACAGAAGATCCCGGTCTCCTGCTCTGGTTGGGTATGATGGAAACGCTTCACTATATTAAAAAGCCTCAGGTTTCTTTTCAGTTCAGGTTTCCTCTTAAACCTTTGTCTACATTCAGGACAAGAAGAGACTCCTTTGTCCTGGTTGTCCCATGTTTTCTTAATACAGACCTAGCAGAAATTATGTCCACATCTCAGAGTTACAGGATCTGTATAAAAGCTCTTGCTTTAGATCCCTTTAAAAGGGATTAGAAAGGTTTGGGTGAGATCGTTCTGTGTTTGAAATATCTGTGATAATAATAAACTGGGCAGTCTGCCTCTGAACTAAGAAATGGCGTGGTCTGGTTTTTCTGTCTCTCTATGAATGATGCTCGGGTCTGATCTGGGGCTGAGATGAATATCAAGTCACAACCTGCAGATTGCTCCTGACGGTCAATGGCATTTGAAGCCATGGCAATGCTGTTTGGCACACAATGTTAAGCTTTTTATACTCTAAGGACCTTCGGCGTTCATAGCGAGCCTCACGCTGAGCGCCTTCGGTGTTCATTGCTAGCCCTTACTCGCGTGTCTTTTGGCTGCTTTCTATGTTTTTATAAATTCTGATTAATTAATTAATTGAAAAAGAAATTATTATCGTTTACCTTTTACTAATTAATATATGTAACAATCAATAGCCTGAAGAGGTAACAATCTCTTTTTATTGTCCCGCAGCATATAATGTTGCTAGCCTGAGGATATAGTGTTATGAATGTCCCAACTGTGCATTATAAATAGGCTGCATGTGTAAAGCGCTACTTTAGATGCGTAATGTTGTTAGTTGCAAGTTAGGCTTGTAAGATAGCTTTGTTCGTCTATGTGCTACGAGGTTCGTGGGCATTTGCCATCCTTAGTAATAGTGTATTTTGTACCTCGTACGTTCCTGAGTGAAAGTGGTATGCGTTTGGTGGTGTTTTGCGCAGTCTAGAGTCGTGTAGTCTCGTTTTCCTTTTTTTTTTTGCCGCCCATTTTTTTTCTCGCTTAGATGATTTTCGAGTGCCGAAACTCGTCCATATCAACTTAAATTTGCGTTCCACCTCACTCACAGATGTCCTGGCTGTTCCCCCGTTCTGTGTGTGATGTTTTTTTTGTATTTTTTTGTTTTTTGCGGTTCGGCCGTTAACTTCGTACTTTTTCTATCTTGTTTTCTTTTTTCTAAGTCCCGCGCCTCATAATTTTTTTTTCTAAGTCCCGCGTTTGTCAACTGCTTGCAGCCTAAGGCGTTCCTGCGTTTCCTAAGTGTTTGGTGCACGTGTTTCAATGTGTGATTGGCTCGCCTCGCTTGGCGAAGCTCACAGGAGTGCCTTCGACGCTCCTTTCTGGCTAAGTCCCACATGTTTCTTTGCCTCCACTGCTCGCCTCGCTTTGCGAGGCTCGCAGGCAATAAGTGCTGCGATTTTTAGTGCCTTAACTGCTCGCCTCGCTATGCAAGGCTAGCATGCGATGAGCACCTTGTAGGAGCATAACAGGCTGCTTTATAGAGGCCTGGAAGTAGGCCCTTCATGGGGACACAAATGCCTTATTCTATGTAAATATAGAATACAAGCTGTACACTAGGAGCCTGGAAGGAGGTCCAACTTAGGGATGCAGATGCCTTATTCTATGTAAATATACAATACAAGCTGTACTCTAGGAGCCTGGAAGGAGGTCCTTCATAGGGATGCAGATGCCTTATTCTATGTAAATATAGAATACAAGCTGTACTCTAGGAGCCTAGAAGGAGGTCCTTCATAGTGATGCAGATGCCTTATTATATGTAAATATAGATTACAAGCTGTTATCTAGGAGCCTGGAAGGAGGTCCTTCATAGGGATGCAGATGCCTTATTCTAAGTACAGTAAATATACAATACATGCTGTATTTATGGAACCTGGAATGAGGTCCTTCATAGGGATGCAGATGCCTTATTTGATTTAAATATAGAATACAAGCTGTATTCATGGAACCTGGAATGAGGTCCTTCATAGGGATGCAGACGACTTATTCTATGTAAATATACAATACAAGCTGTACTGTAGGAGCCTGGAAGGAGGTCCTTCATAGGGATGCAGATGTCTTCTTCTATGTAAATATAGAATACAAGATGTAGTCTAGGAGCCTGGAAAGAGGTCCTTCATAGTGATGCAGATGCCTTATTCTATGTAAATATAGAATACAAGCTGTATTCTAGGAGCCTTCCTTCCAGGGATATATACAGGGTAATTAGCAACATACAGAGTACTTAGATGGCTGAGGCTCTGCACCCAGCACACTGAGGGCCTCATTCTATTATCGGCCATAGGAGATGCGGGGCTGCAAGGACCGGCCGCAAGCTATTTGCCTATTCTATTCCCTTCCGGCCGGGGATTCCGGCAGGCTTGCGGCCGGCGCCTTGCTATCCCTTGCGGCCGCACGCGCCGGAGGAAAGCCTTTGATCTTAAACGTCCGCAAGAGAATCCTGGTTGCTATTCAATTGCTCCGGGAACCCTCTCTGCAAGGCTAAAACCGAGCCGCAGCTTACTTGCAGCAAAAAGGTCCCGCAGGCTCACAATTAAGCACATTTTAAAGCCATAATAAAGCCATCCTGAACTCTGAGGAGAATATAAAGTGATTGTAGGTGTTAGCATTAATAGTACAACATTCCCCTACACTCAAATCCGTAAATAAAATGTTTTTTTTAATTTATGTCACATATCCATGTAAAAAGTCCAGAGGGCTTGGAGCACCTCAGACCCGCCCACGCTGCGGCCGGAAAATAAACAGTTAATGTAATCACTGATTTGGGCTGATGTGCAAGCTTGAGAGGGGGTTGCTATTAATCCTCATGTCCCCCATTATGATCCCTAGCATTTACAGAGCTTTACAGTGCCGTCTTGAATTTATTTTTGCATTTTAAGATTTCTGAGCTTACGGCCGGTTGCAAGATATACGGCCGGCCGTATGGGGATAGCCTTGCGGCGCCGTATAATTGAATTGCAAGGTAACAGGAGCCCCGCAAGGAATCGCAGCTTTGCGGCCGATTTACGGCCGATAATAGAATGAGGCCCTGAGAAAGGAGTTGTTGTTTTTTCCAATAAACTTTATTCAGAAAGAGGTGAGAGAAAGAAAGATTATAGATGGAGAGAAAGAGAGATTATACAGGGAACAAAAAGTGTGTGGGGGATTTGTCCTTCAGCACACAGACTGCTTCAATAAATAAAAATTTGTATATAAACTATATACTCACAAATGGTTTTTGGACTAAATAGAAACCATTTTTCACTATCAAATTAAAAGCAAACAGCCATGACAAAACTATTAGTCTTCATTATGAAGCTGCCTATATCTATCTATCTATAGATGCATAATGCCTGGGGAAAGAAACAGACAATATGAGAGAGAGAGTACAATATATAAAATATATAACAAATAAAAGATTGAACATGATATAATTAATTGTTATATTTAAATGATTTAAATTAAACAAGTTAGTGATGGGGCTTTAAGTCAGTGCATTCATTCTGGGAGGGCGGTTGCCCATTTGCCCCTATTCACCAGCCGCCCCTGGTATGCTCTTTATGAAGATATTTATGATTATTTGATTATTCCTATTTTGTTGCGATGGGTTCACCTTTGTATAACGTCATCCTTATATTGGGTACAGCACACTGAGAAATTAACTTTAAATGAATGCTAAATGTTGCCTGTATTGAGCATAAAACAAATGCAAAGCCATATATGTCTGGTTCTTAATACTCACGTCATCCTAGGCATATGTTATAAGATTTTCTTTCAGTGACATGAATTTTTTAATTAATGGTATACAGCATAAAATAAAGAGAAACAGTTTTGTTTTAACTGTTTTTTGTTTTATTAGTATTATATTCTGATGTTTAGATTGGGGGTTAGGTATAGCTAGGGGGTGATGTTTAGATTGGGGGTTAGGTATAGATAGCTGGTAATGTCTTGATAGGGGGTTAGGTATAGATAGGGTGTGATGTCTAGGTAGGGGGAAATGCATTGTAGTTAGGTGTATATTTATAATGCATTTATTACTGTAATTTTATTGATATTTGTGTATGCCTTTTCCTTTGCAGGTGTGTATTTGTCTTTTATTTGATGTAGTGGTGGAGGGGGGGGGGTTGTGATGTTTTTTAATTTTTTGCAGTGGGGGGTTAATGTCCTTTTTTGTTTTGTGTACGTTAGTTTTTTTATTTTATGTACCTTAGGTTTTTTTATTTTGTGTACCTTAGGTTGTTTTATTTTATGTACCTTAGATTTTGTTATTTTGTGTAATTAGTAGGGTGGGGGATTTAATAGAAGTTAGGTAGGTAGTGTTAGGTAGGTAGGGGTTAGTAGGTTAGGGTAGATGGGGGTTAGTTTAGATGTAATGGTTTATTGGGGGGGAATAGTGTAGTGTAGTGTTTGTACTTAGTGTTATGATGGACCTGGAGGGCCGTCATGGCACTTATGTGGTTAATAATAGGCTTCTAATTGTCCTATAAGGGTCTTCATAGACCCTTATGGGACTGATTTAGTTAACTAGAGGCTTATACGGGCTGTATTGACCCCCATAAGGGATGGGGTTAGATGGAGGCTTATGGTGGTTTGTATAGACCCACATAAGTGATGGGATTAAAAAGTGCTAGATTGGTTAAATAGGCCCAGTTAGGGTTATTAGGTCCAGATAGGTTTAAATAGGCCCAATTAGGGTTAGATTGGCCCAGTTAGGGTTAGATAGGGTTTAGTATGGGTTAATGGGGGTATAGTTAGGGTTAATAGTGTAGTCTAGTGCTAAGTCCTGGAGGACCCTCATGGCACTTGTAGATTTAACCTAGGTGTTAATAGTGTCCTAAAAAGGTCTAAATAGCCCCCTATTGGACTGAGGAAGGTAATTATAGTCTCATGGGGTTCTGTATAGAGCCTCATGAGTTATAGGGTTAATTTGTGCTCATGGGGCTCTGAATAGAGCCCCATGGGTTATAGAGTGAATTAAGGGCTTATGGGGGTCTGTATTGACCCCCATGAGTTATAGGGTTATTGTAAGGGCTTGTGGGGCTCTGTATAGAGCCCCATGACTTATAGGGTTAATTTAAGGGCTCATGAATCTCTGTATAGAGTCCCATGAGTTATAGGGTTAATTTAAGGGCTCATGAATCTCTGTATAGAGCCTCATGAGTTATAGGGTTAATTACGGGCTTATGGGGGTCTGTATTGACCCCCATGAGTTATAGGGTTAATTAAGGGCCCTTTAAGGCCCCGCGGCAGGACATTTTACATTTTTAAATGCAGCCGGAGCCTGATCGATGCTGATAGGGGACCCCCGCTACAAGGGGTTAATGTGGAGAGGCTGCAGGGGTTTCTATAGGGACCCCTGCAGCATGGGGATGTGTTTAGGGAGCAGGGTGGTGTCAGGCTGCTCTGAGGCAGCACATAGAGGCTTTAGGAGCCCTTGCTTGCACTTTTTTGTGCCCATAGGGATTCTTCCAAGGTGCGAGGTTCACCTAATAGATTCATGGCAGCGTGTTACTACATAGCTCTCTTGGAGCCTAATTTCCGCCATTTTTTCTGTGTCATCTCGCAAAGCAGGAAGCTGTCCTCACAAACAACAAAAAACTGTGTTTTGCAAGGACCAAGGGAACTACGAGGGCTAATTTAATGAGGGCCCAAATTAAATAGTTAATACTTTTGCAAAATACTACAGGGGTGCCCTCTCTCCCCCTTCCTGTTTGCCCTGCTTATTGAGCCATTGGCGAAAGCCATTAGGAGCTCCAGGGGAGTTGGGGGAGTAGGGGTGGGGGAGAGAGTACACAAGATTACTATGTTAGCGGACGATACGGTCTTGACTTTGTCTCGATCGATAGATTTGTTACCTCAGGTTATGAGAATAATTGAGCAGTTTAGACATGTGTCTAATTATAAATTGGACCTTCAAAAGACTGAAATTATGACCTTTAATATTGCAGCACAAGATATAAATTTGCTCCAAGAGCAATATAAATTTAAATGGGATACTAACACTATAAAACATCTAGGAATTACTTTCAAGGAAGAAATTTAAAAAAATGATATCTTATAATTGTAAGAAATTGTATCATAAAATAGAGGACATTTTAGAAGCATGGAAAGATCTCAAACTTTCTTTCTCAGGAAGAATCTCCTGCATAAAAATGGCGATACTCCCTAGAGTTATTAAATCTTTAGATGCATTCCAATTAATTTATCCACATTTTGGGTTAATAAAATACAGAGTATTGTTGACAAATGTATTCACTTAAAAAAACATATTAAAGTGAAGGGAGAAACTATGGCTCATTGGCTCATTGGATACTCAAGGTGGGATTTCATACCCGCTGTTAAGATTGTACCAAGATGCAGTACTGGTGACGCATGTCTTAAAATGGTTGTTTCCTCAAGATAACTATCCTTGGTATCAAATTGAAAAAACAGTTTTTAAGAATAATGAATTAAGAGCTTTAATATATGTTCAGAACTATCCTTTAGGTCATATAGACAAAGAAACATATTGTGAAGAATATTTTGCTATCATGGAGAAGATTAAATAGTAAATACAATTTATTACCTTTGTTAATTAACATCACACCAATTGATGTAGTGCTTAATTATTGTAATATATCATGGTCTAAAATATGGAGTGAGAATGGCATCGTATTTATAAAAGATTTGCTCATAAAAGGAAACTTAGCAACCCTTTGCCAAATAAGAGAAGATCAGGAGTAAACTCACAAGATTGGTTGGCTTTTGAACAAATGAGGTATGTTGTTATTTCTTTAAGATCATGTGATAAATACACGGAGAAACTGAATGGTTTTGAATTAAATATAACAAACTCTGACCACTCTCACATAATATCAAAAAATATTAACATTATTTCCTCAGATTTGTCCAGAGACCTCCCAAGTGGTATGAAATCTTGGGAACTGGATATAGGTAGACCCATTTGGATAAAGTGTTTTGAATTTGTTTTGGCGACGTTAGGAAGGCCGGTTACCCCGTCCACCTTCAGGGGTTTACGCCATGTTTTTCCAGATAAAAAAATCTGACATAGCTTTTATGATCCAGCTTTTTACGATTGTTAAATTGTGTATTGTTTCAAAATGGAAACAAAAACAACCTCCATTATGGAAGGAAATTGTAAGAAAAGTAGATCATTGCAGGGAACTGGAGAGACATTTTATGACGGTTGGATTAACGTCGCAAACCAAAAACAAATGGGTAATTTGGGACCCCCTACAGCAGCTTTGAAGAAAGATATTGCTAATTCCCCTTCGTATTTCTGTGATTTAATTTTCAGAAATGTTATTTTATTTCCCCCTGTGTGTTGGAATGAGTGTTGATGATTAAGAATGTAATTGTTTATTTTTTTAATGGAATTATAATTAAGATAACAGATGATTCACTACTTGTAGGTATAATTGTGTATGTTTTATATTTCAATAAAAAAGATTTGCAAAAATAAATAAATAAATAAATAAACAGGTTACCCTTACCCTAACCCTTACCCTAACCGTAACCCTCACCCTTACCCTAACAGTAAAACATAAAGTTACATTTCATATGAAATTCACTGAGCTAGGCAGTGAAATCTCAGCAGCGCCATCTAGCGCCATTAGAAACACTGCATGCATGAGCTACTGGGGGAATGGCTTTGTAGGGACTATTTGGAAGGTTTCAGTGAGTAAAAACAGAGCTAATAATTATGTTTAGATATTCAAATAAATATTAAGTAGATTATTTTAATATTAAAAATAGGGAATATTCCATGTGCCTTTAAGTATGTCAAGGCAGAGTAGAATGTGTATTATTTTCAAGTGCGTAGAAACCCAAAAAAATCTGGGGGCGATACAGTATATACACATTTTTATATATATATATATATATATATATATATATATATATATATAAAGTATTTTTCCCCGTATAAGACGCACTTTTTCTTCCCCAAAACTGGGGGAGAAAGTTGGTGCGTCTTATACGGCGAATATACCTTTTAAAACTGCCTCTCTGTCATCTTGATCTCTTCCCACTCCTGATTGGCGCTTCCTACAGCACCAGCAGCATGCATCGCGTCGGCCGGTGCATCCTAGTGATGTCACACACGCGACGCTGCAGTATACGAGGAGTGCTGGTAGGAAGCGCTGGGGTGAGATCAAGATGGGCTGAGATCAGAATAAAGGTGAGGATCGGGAGGGTCAGGGAGGGTCAAGGGCTCCCAAATGCTGCAGTATGTGTATATGTGTATGTGTGCATATGTGTATGTGTGTGTATGTATGTGTATGTGTGTATGTATGTGTATGTGTGTATGTATGTGTATATGTATGTGTATGTGTGTATGTATGTGTATGTGTATATATATATATATATATATATATATATATATATATTTGTGTGTAATGTAGGTGTGTATCTGTGTGTGAAGTGTATTTGTGTTTGATTCAGAATTTTTTTTTCTTGTTTTCCTCCTCTAAAAACTAGGTGCGTCTTATCTGCAGGTGCGTCTTATAGGGCGAAAAATACGGTATATATATATCATCCTCCCTATTCTCCTCACCTCCATATCCCTATCCCACTCACCTCCATCTACCTCTCCCCCTCCCTGTCCTTATCCTCCTCACCTCTTGTTCCTTTGGCATTCAGGTGTCACGAGATCATGCGAGTCGCGTGATCTCGCAAGAGCTGCCGATCTGGCAGTTAAAGGCACAAGAGGTGCCTTTAATTGGGATCTGGGGAGCCTCAATTCTGGGGGGATTTGTCCCCCCCCATTTCCTACACCCCTGATTATTTTCATATAACTCATAGCCAAAAATGTCCATGAAGTACAAAAAGGACTCTACTTTTTATTATTTTGTTGCATTAAAAACACCCTTTAAGTTTTTTCAATATTGGGGTAGTGGGAAGAGGTCACCTCTGACACCGGGGGGACCCTGAGCCTGCTCTATTAGCAGCACAACAGAGCTAGTAGCTGTGGATCCAGAGCCTTACAGCCAGCCCAGCAGACCCCGTGGTGAGAGGCAAAAAAACTGTGTAACAGACCTGCAGGTGCACCCAGGGGTGGCTGGTGTGGGTGGGGCGGCACAAGGCATCAGAGGGGCTGTGTGAGAGGAAAGGAGAGGTGCAGGAGGGGCCTGGGAGCTCCAGTTGCCATCTTAGGGAGAGGTCAGGAGAGACGGTGGCCATCTTGGATTTCTGGAAGACAGTTTTCAGGACTGAGACAGAGGCCTGCAAACAGTGAGTACCCTGAAGATTGTACTAGCTCCACGGGGCTCTTGTGGTGGACACTGCACATCTAAGGAGGCCGAGGGCTGCCTAAACATTAGCTGCTCAAGCCTGTAACAGGCAGCACACCTGTGTGGAGGCTATTACACAGCTTCTCCCCCTAAAATCTGGAAATAAGGAGGCCCTGTGGAACTAGACTTTGTTGAGCTCTAAAGGGGAAAGAGTCACTCTGCATAAGATCTATTGACTGAGCTACTAAGGTCTGACAAAAAAGATCTCCCTGAGCTTGAACCCACAGCTGATGGTACTTGAAAGGTACCCTTAAAAATTTCTTATTGTGAAGCTACAACGCCGGGTAAGAGGCCACAGGCCAAAAAGGCCAATCCCACCCCCAAGGTTGCAGAGAGCCCCAGGTAGGGGAAGAAACCACCCAGAGGGGGCCACACAGCCCAAGTTTGGGGGTCCATAAACCCGAATTACTCTACCAGGGAGGGAAGCAGGGGTTGAGCAGCAGCCCTGAAGACACAGGACTCACAAACTAAGCTGCACAACATATCATATCTGAACAGCATATGACCCTGGTACAGAGAACTATATGCTGGTGAAAATGACAGTTTAACAGGACCACACGAGATGTCCCCATGGGTACAGTAGCAACAAATCTCCAATGGAACTAAAGAGACAGAACACCCCCCGTTAGAACCGCTTTACCCTGGCCGTACATTAACAAGACCTCACGTCTACTTACCTCAGAGCCTGGCCAGAAAATACATACAAAATGGCCACTCGGACAAGTTCAAAAGCATCAAAGAAAAGCCAAAGCAACAAAAACATCCAAGACTTCTATAAATCAACAGATAGCAGCCAGTCCCCAAGCAGAAGCCCAAAGTCGGACCTAGCAGGAGTGCAGGACCCATCGGAAATGGAGGAGCCACAGAGTAACCCCATGGATATTGCAGACTGCTCACTCAAAAAAATTAAACTAATGCTGCAGGAGGAGATACACTCGGCAGTGAAAGACCTCCGCAAAGACATCCACACGTTGGACCAGAGGACGCAGTTTCTGGAAGAAAACCTCGACCAACTGGCTGAATCACATGACCATTGCAGGCTTGAAACAGAGCAAAACTCTAATCAAATAAAAGAAATGCAAGCTAAAATTGAAGATTTAGAGAATCGGTCGCGCAGAAACAACATCTGCATCAGGTACAAAGTAACAGACCTGATGTCCTACGCAAAAGGCCTACTGCACTCCCTCCTGCCTACGACAGATTAATCAGACTGGGCCATAGAGAGACTAAAGACCCCAATCTACCTAAAGACATCATCTTGAGATTTTTTCTGCAGAAAGCAAGGCCCAGATGGGTCGAAAATACAGATTTACATGGACCTGGCCCCATCCACCCTCCAAAAGAGAAGAGAAATGAGGCCGGCACTGTGCGTGCTACAACAACACAAAATAATATACAGATGGGACTTCCCATTTGCCCTCACTTTCCATCTAGGTGGGAAAACGTACAGAGTACAAAACTTGGATGAATGCATGGAGATACTGGCAAGGCTGAAGTTAATGGCTCCAGACAACACAAAGACCGGCTTACCCGAAAGGAATACAGAGGCCTCTAAACACCTGGGGAACATTGCTACAAACTCAGAAACGAGAAAGGCAGACCAGGGCTCAGGCGCGTCTAACTGAAACAATTAAGAATCAGAAGGAGATTCAGTCCACAGGGGCGGCCTACAGAACTATCCAGACAGACTCAGTAAAAATGAGAGCACTCCTGAGGACTTTTTGAAAGACTAGCCTGATTTACGGAAAATTGTACTATGCCTATGGACTAATAACACATACCCTCCACAGGTTGAGTTGGTTTTTAGCCAAGGGTTCTAAAGGGGAAAGGACATAGATCTATCAAGAAAGGACTAAGAGGGGCAAAGGGTCTCCACCGCATAAGAACTAATGATAGACACGGGTAGCCTCAAGGTACATAGTTTTTTCCGCAGTATGTCTACTAGCACTGAGCCCAGGGACGCTAGGGCACAAAACTATACAACACAGGGTGGGGCTTAGCCAGCACGAGGTGAGATAGTAAACATTAGGTAGTGGAAGGCAGAAGGGGGTATTTTAACTAGTCTAGCCAGATTGGGGGAGTAATAGGAGCACACGGATAGTCTAGGGGGAACGCTAACTAACCGACAGTATTAAGTACCTATGGAGGATAGCGATAGTGGGAAGACACGACTTGGTTAAGGGGTGGGACAATTAGCCCAGAAACCCTGAGGTTTTTTAAACCAAGTAGATTCCTCCCCTGGGGCCGTCAGAGGCAAGGGAGGGAGTGTCCTGAGGCCTTGACTACCACAGGATTAGGTGGTGTACAGGGAGGAAAAATAAAGTTACAATGTTGAAATACAAATTAAAGTTATGCAATAGCTTAAACAAGTTGTTAACCTATGTTATGTTTTCCTTTTTTATTAAGGTTAGTACCTGGCAACTCAGAAACGATCAGACGTCAAAAATCCCTGGAGTGTGGAGTGGAGGACCCGCTCCTGTATCCCTCACGGTCACTAGTGCACTCAGAAGAGATGGTCCCTTACAGGTGATGCACATAACTAGAGATCTTAGACAAACAACTAGGGTACCAGTTGGATAGTACACACACTATAATCACGCACAACGTGAGGGGGTTCAATTCACCTTGCAAAAGGCGTAAAGCATTTCTATACTATAAAAAAATCAAACCTGCAATTATTTTTCTCCAAGAAACACACTTTGCGAAAGGCAGGGTCCCCTCATTCCTACATAGTGATTACCCAAATGTATACACGTGCTGCCAACAATCTAAGAAAGCGGGTATAGCCACTCTAATACACAAGGACCTAGCGTTTACATTTGAGAATCAACTAAAAGACAAGGAGGGCAATTTCCTGATAGTAACTGGGTCGATTCTAAACATGAGGGTCTCCCTGGTCAATCTGTACGCCCCAACCACCAACCCAGCAAATACATTAATAGCATTACTAAGAACTATGAAACATCTTAACATGGGAAGGGTAATTATGGGAGGTGACCTAAACCTGACACTGCAACCCCTACTAGACAGATCGGGGAAATCCTCACTTAACAGAGATACCAAGAAACTCCAGATAGCGCATAAGTTACTTGCAGAACTGGAATTGATAGACGCATGGAGAGGGATACACCCCGCTGACAAGCAGTTCACATTTTTCTCAAACACACACGGCACATACTCGCTGATAGTCCAAGCCTCGCTATTCAATCATACGATTGATTCCCAAATTCTAGCATGCCCCTGGTCAGATCACGCAGTAGTATATATCAGATTGAATCTGGAGGGGGTAAACAAAGGCTCGCCACAGTGGCGCCTCAACGAGGGACTCATGTCCAACCCTACAATTCAAACCCAGGTTAAGGAGGAGATCAAAGCGTTCTTTGAAATAAACGACATCCCCGAGACAGGGATTGGCTGGTCATGGGTAGCCCATAAAGCGTACATAAGAGGGGTACTAATGAAATTAGCAGCGACACGTAGAAGGCAGCAATTACAGGCAGAAAATGCCCTCACTAACAAGCTGCAAAAGTTAGAAAGAGACAATCAAGCCAAGTTTAGTAGGGAAAGCCAAAATATTATCGATAAAACTAGACTAGAGCTGGATGCGGTCCTAGCAGCAAGAACGGAGCTAGCCATTAGAAAGACCTCGCATAAATTCTACTCCCAAGTTAATAAACCTTCCTCAATGTTAGCTAGGAGGCTCCGATATAAAAGGGGAGATAACAAAGTAAACCAAATAAGAGATAGGAAAGGTAATATCACCAAAAAACAGAACGAAATAAAAGAAACTTTCATAACAGCCTTCCAAGAGATATACTCCACTAAGCAGGTTGCAAGCGAGTTCCAGATCCAGGACTTCTTAAGAAGTCAGGACCTCCCTAGTCTATCTAAAGAGGAAGTAGACAAACTAAACGCAGACATATCAGTAGAAGAGGTGTGAAAGACGATACGTTCCCTTAAGAAAGGGAAAGCCCCCGGACCTGATGGCTTCACAAACATATACTATTCCGCGTGCGAAGCGGAACTGGCCATACCACTGACAAAATTATGTAACGCAGCCCTGGGGGAGGGACCCATGCCCCCAGAGTTTAACCAGGCAAATCTTATATTTATCTCCAAACAGGGAAGGGACCCAAATAAAGTAGAAAACTACCGCCCCATATCCCTATTCAACGGGGACATCAAAATTCAGACAAAATTAATGGCGGACAGATTGACAGCCATTATACCTAGGCTGATACACAAAGACCAGGTGGGGTTCATTCCTCTCCGGCAAGCAGGAGATAATGTAAGACTAATCCTGAACCTCCTCCATATTGCTAAACATAGAGACATCCCACTTTGTACCCTGAGCATAGATCTAGAAAAAGCGTTCGACTCGATCGAGTGGCAGTTTCTCCTAGCCACCCTTTAGAAATTTGGGTTTGCGGGGAAATTCAACTAACCTTATCAACACACTTTACAAAGACCCCATAGCGAAGTCAACTTACCGGGGGACAGTAGGACACCCATTCGGATAAGTAGAGGCACAAGACAGGGCTGCCCACTCTCACCGCTTCTCTTCGCATTAACAGTAGAACCCCTGGCACAAGCCATCAGGAGCAGTACAGCTATTAAGAGAGTAGAGGTGGGTTTGCACAACTTTAAGTGCTGCCTCTTTGCGGACGACATCGTGTGCACCCTCACAGACCCCCTTAGCTCCATACCCGCCCTCCTGGCCCTGTTGGAAACGTTTGGGGGCATCTCGGGATTAAAAATTAACGTAGATAAGATGGAAGCAATGGGCTCTAGACTCCCCCAACAACAAATTAAGCAGCTTAAGGACAAGTTCCCATTCACATGGCCCCCAAAACACCTCAAATACCTAGGAGTTAAGTTAACACCGGAAATAGAAAACATATATGGGGCGAACTATATCCCCCTGTACCGGGAACTAAGACTAGAATTGAATAAGTGGCATAAATATAAACTCTCTTGGTCAGGGCGACTGAACGCCATTAAAATGAATCCTGTATTACTTCAGGACGCTCCCCGTTCCCATTAATAAAAGAGAACTTGACATGTTCCAAAGAGATACCTTTAGATTTATATGGGGATATAAAAGACCCTGAATTAACAAAAAAAACATGTATGCACACAAAACTCTGGGAGGCATGGGTTGCCCAAACTTTAGGCGGTACTACAACGCAGCCCAAATATCCTTCATCCCGCAAGCACACTCCATCACTCATCAACCCCTGTGGGTATTTATAGAGAACTTCCAGATGAGGCCTTTGAAATGGGACACTCTGCCCTGGATAACTCATAGCGTAGTGACTCACAAGCTAGGAGATAACAACCCGATGATCAAATTAGGACTGGGAGAGTGGGAAAGGACCTCGTCCAGACACCACTTGAAACCAGCGATCAGCACCCTAACACCTACGTTCAACTGTTTAAATGGCGTGGAGGTTATTGGCACTGACTCACTGAGCTGGTGGACAACGCAGAAACTAGACAGGCTAGAGGGTTGGATAGAAGGAAATAGTCTTCTGACAACAGAGCAATTTATCGAGAAATATGAACTACCCATTCGAGAGTATTTCCACTATAATAAAATACGGCATGCTATCTCGTCCCTAGTTAGGGAGAATGGAATGCCACAAACAACATGGCTCACAAAGGTGTGCCGTAAAGCACCTCTGACCAGAGGCATACTTAAAACAATTTACATGGAAGTAAACAAAATTGGAGGTGAGCACAAACCGAATAATGTCCTCCAATGGGAAAGAGAGTTGGGGGTAGTTTGGGACTGCAAAGCATGGAACAAAATTAGTGCAAGACTGACCAGGGGTTCCTTATACTTTAGCCACATGGAGACAGCGACCAAAGTATTTTACAGGGCATACTACACCCCTGACAAGTTACACAAAATGAACCCGGCAGCGCCCCAAAACTGCTTTAGAGGTTGCCAAGAGGTGGGATCATTCCAACACATATGGTGGGATTGCCAGGTTGCAAAGACCATGTGGAGTCAAGTCACCGGCCTAATTTCAGACACATTGGAAGTAGACTTACGCCCCATGATTGATAGATGCTTGCTGGGAATACCAGACGCCAACTTGTCTAAATACCAAAACGAGTGGATTCAATATGTTATGCTAGCAGCCAAATGCCATTTAGCCCAAAAGTGGTTGAAGCTGACTCTGAGCATAGCAGAAATCGTAAATAAACTGAATTACATACAAATTTACGAAAAGATGACACACTCGCTAAACAACACACTAATAATTTCTCATAAAATTTGGGGGACATGGAATAGGTCTCAACACGTGACCCCGTGTTAGCAGGAAAGAGGTGAATGGACGCAGGGATCGGGGCAGCCACTTTCACACCGGGGGAGACGTCAAGATTGAAGGTAAGACCGTGAATCATGGTCGGAGTGCAAAATCTAGTAAACACGAGGTACAGGTTTTGTTTTTTAGTTATGTTGGTAAACCTATAGGGTAGCAAATACAGACAGCACAATTACGTGAACAAGAAGGAGATCTATAAATTTAACGAACTGAATACATTATACTCAAACTACTTTTATATTCCCACACACAAAGCCCGCTAGGGCATATCTGCTAACTTGTTTAACATCAGGGGAAGACATATAAGTATCAGAAAAGGGAAAAGGAGAGGAGAGTTATCACAGTGTTGTATGTCAAAGGTTGGAATCATGTCAAATAACAATGTTGTAAATGTTGCAGACCTGCGAGTCTGAAATCGATGCAGCTACCTATGACATGTGTGATAATATAAATTTCCAAATATAAAAAAAAACACTCTTTAATCATATGTTAAAATTTACAAAACACATAGAAAATACTTGGAGAAACTGTAAATAAATTAAACCCTAAACAGGACAGACGCAGCCTATTACTAGGGTAGTAGATATAATCCAGCCACAATCACTGAAGGAACCTGTTTTCTACAACTGAAAGCCATAGGATTGTCAGAGTAGTTTTGCTGAGTAGAAAACAACGTGGCGCGTCAGGCAGTAAACATTCTTATAAAGTACATATTATTTGCTCTGGTTGCAGCGTGGGTTAATGACATTTCCCAGAATGCTTTCTAGAGTACGTAACATGGTTTGTGGAACATTATGAGGCAACTGAATTATATCAAAAGGGAAGCTGACCCCCAAAATGAAGTTGTGTTGCAGGCGTGGGCTGGAGACATGTTGTGTCTACGCTGCAGTGAGCCATAAGGTGAATAAGAAGATGTACTCAGCAATAAGATATCACCAATCACACTTGGACGGCCCTTCCCTCCCACTGCCTGTCTGTGATGACGTGTCGGCGTGACTCACTGCAAATAAGTACAGGGGAGTGAAAGACATTTCTCCTGAGGCCCAGTTTGACAAGATCCTGGGGCTTTGTTTATTTGTAATCATTTATCATTATCAGCTTTGCTGAGACCCCCTGGAACCTTTCCTCTGATCTGACACTTTGTGTAATTTGTTCTTAAGGTTAGGGTTTAGGGGTTAGGGTAGTGGCAGATGATAAGATTTACATAGACAAGAAGTGGCACTCTGGTGGGCAGATAACAGAAAATATCCAAACCTTGTATCGGAAGGAGGTCAGTGCAGGAGAGGAAGGTACACTAATCTGGACATAAGAGGTCACAAGATCAGAGGATGCCGTGAGCCTCATTTAATTGTGGTTTGGCCAATTGAATGGGGGTCTAGATAAGCACACAGCATCATTTTAGTTAGTGACCTTCTATCCAAAAGCAAGATCTTCACTAACTAAAAACTTCTGTAAAAAATATGCAATGTGCTTATATAGAGCCCTATTCATTTGGCCAAATTGCAATTGAATGAGGCCCCAAGATGATATCATAAGGATAAATGCACTATATTATGTATTTATATTTGTATCTGCTTGGGTTCACAGCTACTTGTTATGATATATAAAGGAGTAAGCATGTTCATGGATCCACTCTCTCAGATAGGCTCAAGGTATCCTGAAGAATTAGCACAATGTAGGCTAGCAGAATGAAGAAATGTATTAAATCATGTATTTATTTATGTGTTTATTTAAGGTAATACATGCAGAACTCTATCTTGCAGGAACTTTCTCTCTCTCTCATCCGGTTTATAGTCATTTCAGGACCTGCAGTTGCTTTCTCCTCCCCCGAAGGCACAATGGGTATTTATTTATATGTAGAATAATCCCTAGTTCTCTACTCTTATCTCTTGTATCCCATTCCTGTCTCTCTTTGTACCACACTTTCTTCCCTCCCCATATCTATAATGTACTGTGAGACAGATGGACCTCATTTTCTCTCTGGAGGTGTGCAAAAATAACTTTTCTGATGTTTTCTAGATGTGTCAATAGAAATATAGTCACAGGGTCCATGTTGCCAGGCTCAGAAGGAGGGACCCATAAATGGGCAGGGATGCAGCGTGGGGTCAAGTGCCTGTGGTGTGGGGGCTACTTTGGCTAAGCAGGAACACCTTGCCATTTTCTCTCCCCTCATCATTTGCAAGTTTGCCCACACGGCGGTACTGCCTTGGCAGTCCTGGGTGAAGTTAAGAGTTAAATTATTCTGCCCAGTTATAATATAATTAGGTGATAATAGAAGTATCCAATATATTTTTGGCCCGTTTTCCCCAAAATTGTAGTTTGTGTGAGTTATTGGGTTATATTAGAAAACTGTTGTGTTAAGGGTTCAAGGGTTTTACACCCAGTCAGGTCATGCTTAGGTCATGTGCCCTTGGTATCATTGTGGGTCCCCATAACCACACGCAGATGCCCTCATCCCCATACACAACCATGGCACACTACACAAGCACGGTGCCCCCGAACTGCTGAACGACTATGGAGGAAATCTCTCACTCCAGCAAACTTCCTCCACTACAAGTTTAAGATGAACTTGTATTTCTCTGCCCTCAACCTTGCCAAACAGCACTATTTTACATCATTAATACCCACTCTCCTCCTCCGCCCACCACCACCTCCCGTCCCGTCCTGTCTCACGCGTGAAGATGTTGTCAGCCACTTTAAGCATACAATTGAAAACATTTGCAACACAATTCTAACCCCCTTCTATTCTCCATCTATACAACCTCACTTGGTTCCCTAATAACAACTTTTGGCTTTCAGTATCATCTCTATGCAGATGACACTCAAACCCACCTCTCAGCACCTGATCTATCCCCTCTCTTCTAGCACGTGTTTCCAACTGCCTTTCTAGCACATCCCAATCTTCCTGCTATCTACTACAGCCTCAATTCCTCACATCTCTCTCACTGTCAACAACGCCATCATCACTCCTACCTCCCAAGCCCATTGTCTTGGGGTTATATTGGGCCCTGCCCTCTCTTTCGTTCCTTGTCTTTTCAACTTAAAAAGCATTTCCAAAATACGTCACACAACTAAGATTCTATTACATTTTTATCTCATCTTGACTTCTGCAACTCACTTCTGGCCGGCCTACCCACCACCCGTCTATCCCTACATCAATCCATATTGAATGCCTCCGCTAGACTCATCTACCGTACACAACGCTCAGTATCTGCAGCTCATCTAAGGCAATAAGGTATGTTAAAACAAATACATAATATTTAGTAATTTTATATTATATACAGTGTTCTTCACAGATATCGCTACCAGCCGGTGACATGGAGGAATAGCTGGGTGGGTATAAAGCTTTATTTGCTTTAAACAAGATGGATGGAGCACCCTCCTAAATCAGAGAGAACAAGGTTGTGAATTATTGTTTTCAATAATTTTAAGGTGTGTGATAACTTTCATTACTTTCATGTGTATATGTTATTATAAATAATCACATATAATGATTATGATTGAAAATCCTGTCAGCTCAGTGAGATTGTGGGTTCTAACACACAGGATGTCACTGTCTAACAGCATGACACTGGTAGTTTGAAACCCCTTTTCTAAGGGAATTTCTTAGCTCACAATGTGCACAAAGTTGGGCCTCTTACAAGAAGTCAAGTGCAAATTGTACATGCCAATTACACTGAGGATATTCAAGTTAATTAAATAAACTTAGTTAAAACATTGTCTATAAAACAATGTCCTGTTAAGCAGGTTTATGGTCATTGTCACATAATAAGGGATCACTCCATAGCTTTCACAGCTAGTATCAGAGGGTCAGAAACCACATAGGTAGCAATACTGAGGGCCAAGTGTGCTCTAGACCAGGAAAGTCTTACCCTAAATGCAGAATGCTCTCTGTATGGGTATTTGTTAGGTTGTATTTTGTTCTCTATATTCTGGCTCTATCACATATATAGTTGTGAGCAGACGAGTTGTTGCTAACGCTTGCGGGCTCGCGCAGCGAGCTGCGGCCCTCTCCTGTCGCGGCTCTCACAGCCCAACGGCATACGAAAACAACGACGCGACATCAGCCACAGCCGCATACCACACATTAGGCGCCATTTTGCCACTAACTTATACAATCCGGAAGTAGACAGTTACCCCAACGGATTTCCCTCGCGCACGCACTCTACAAGACACACTGCACACATTCATGACACTTACACAGCAGCTCCACAGCACTCATCCTGCAGCAACATCAAAAGAGATTGCCAGCTCTTCAACATAATGCTTCCTGCACAGGTAAAGTATAATCACTTATTATTTTAGTAATTATTCGTTTTCAGAACAAAAAAAAATACAATGCTGATCATAGCACACGCAAGGCTCGCAATGAGCACCAAAGGATCTGCAAACACCAACAAAATTAATGTCGCACACAAACAACATTACCTGCCTTACAATCTTATTGCCGTCATTTTTTGACGGGCAAGTCGCTAGTATATATATATATGTGTGTGTATATACATATATATATAGTGAATGCGATCTTTACCCTGGATCCCCTCAACTGCATCAGCCCCCCCCCCCCATAGAGGATGTCATCAGAAAGTGGAGCATCTGTTTCCTAAAGCTTTGCACAGGTTAGGAAACCAGCTATAGGTAGAGAAGCATTGATGTCAAGGGGTCTTGTGGAGGGAGCTGTTGTTGGAAAGGGTCCTTGGGAGGGTCACTAAGTGAGTTGGTACAGCCCCCTAAAATGATATTTTTGCACCAGGGTCCTCCATTCTCTAGCTCGGCCACTGTGATATAAGAAATGGTGCAGAAGAGGAGATGGCGATGATATCTAATATGGGTTGACAAAATGCTTAAAGATATATGGAAGTTTCCTGGGTCTCAAATGTTTGGTAAGAAACAGAAAGTGATTATCAGAAAAAGATGTGTTATGTAAATAAGTTCAATGTACTTACAAAGTTATAGGCAGGAAAGTAATTCCAGCTTTGCACACCGACAGGAAGGTTACATAACCAAGTACACACAGGAAATGCAGGTTGGGTGGGGTCTGAGCTCACAACTGAATCAGAGCACAAGAATATAGAGAGAAAGAGACTACATAACCCAGGCTGCTTTGCAACACAGGAACCCCAGAGTATGATACAAATGTATCTGCTTTCTCCTGATTGGCCAAAACGAATTATGAATGTTATGCTAATCTTTAAAAAAAACAGTGCGTTAAAAGGGGTTCGGCTGAAAAACAAAACATGATAGTGAGGTAGTGCTAATGAGAATCAGAGCTTTAAAAGGAGCCTGGCAGGCAAAAACAGCGTTATAGCGAATAAGCTTTAAAAGGGGTAGCTTTACGCGGGGTAAACCTGTATACATTCCATTATAACTTTAATGTGTACAATATTACCAACAGCCCGCATGCTCACAACTATATATGATATATATATATATATATATATATATGAAACATAAGTCACGGAGAGTCAGACTCAACTGAATGACTAAACAACAGCAACAACAAAGAAACAAACCTCAGACGTTGGGCTATACAAACAATACACTGCATTAGAGGAGGTGAAAGTGATCATGTTATCATAACAAGAATGCCTCTTGATATATTTGTTGGATATAGTTAACCCAGCTGGTTTGAATGATCTTAATAATTATACAGTTTCTAATTAACTAGGATGACGGCAGTACAATTGTAAGCCTGGCAATGCTGTTTGCCACACAATGCGAGTATATCTCCCCTCTGAGGCCTTCGGCGCTCATTGTGAGCCTCATCCCCCGTGTACTTTACAGGCCCCGCAATGAGTGCCTTTGCAACCTCACTCACAGGCTCCCTGGCTCCCCCTTTGTGCTGTGTGTGAGTGTGTAAATTAATTTGAGGCATATTTGTTGTTTTTAACAGGTGTTTCGAGTTCCGTGGTTCTGCCGTTAAAAAATCATAATTTTTGAGAGGCCCACAGTCCATCTACGTGCTTCTGTTCCTATGTCTCACGGGCCTTAATTTGTGAACCACGCTACGTCCTACTGGTCTTGCGACAGCCTAGGTCCCCCGTGCCTCAACTGCTCGCCTCACTTTGCGAGGCTCGCAGTGCAATGAGCGCCTTTGGCGCTCATTGCAGCCTAAGTCCTGCGTCAATGGCTTTGCAAGGCTCGCAGTCAATGTCTCGCCTCGCTTTGCGAGACTCACACAGCATTACCAACATCGTAAGCATTCCAAACAGCCCCGCCGTTCCACAACTATTATAGTGATATATATGCATACATACATTTACATACACATACTTATACACACATACCTACTCATGTAGTAACATTGGACACTGAGGGAAACAGCAACACATCCTATATACAGTATCTCACAAAAGTGAGTACACCCCTCACATGTTTGTAAATATTTTATTATATATTTTCATGTGACAACACTGAGGAAATGCCCCTTTGCTACAATGTGAAGTAGTAAGTGTACAGCCTGTATAACAGTGTAAATTTGCTGCCCCTCAAAATAACTCAACACACAGCCATTAATGTCTAAACTGTTGGCAACAAAAGTGAGTACATCCCTAAGTGGAAATGTCAAAATTGGGCCCAAAGTGTCAATATTTTGTGTGACCACCAATATTTTCCAGCACTGCCTTAACCCTCATGGAGTGGAGAAAATATGGCACAACAGTGACATTACCAAGAACTGGAGCTCCCTCCAAAATTGATGAAACGACGAGAAGAAAATTGGTCTGGGAGGCTACCAAGAGGCCTACAGCAACATTAAAGGAGCTGCAGGAATATCTGGCAAGTACTGGCTGTGTGGTACATGTGACAACAATCTCCCGTATCCTTCATATGTCTGGGCTATGGGGTAGAGTGGCAAGACGAAAGCCTTTTCTTATGAAGAAAAACATCCAAATATAACCCAAAATAAAAAGACTGCTCCAATACCATGCCCCAGGTTATATGTGTATAGATTAGAGTTATATGTGTTTAGATTAGTACTACAATTGCATTAGCAATAGAAATACTACTTTACATATACAATACTAATAAATATACAATAATAATTTATATACAGTTAATCTATATACAGTCATATTTTTTCTGTTGGACCAGAACTCCAATTACTTAGGGAAGGCTGCTTAGACAGATTTTAACTAGCATATAGGCTTGAAACATTCCCACCAGTATAATATATTTGGTTAATTATTTTAGTCAGTATTTTGGGTTATATTTGGATTGTTACTTATAATCCATTCCACTATTATTACTTTTATTATATTCCTTGTATCCTTGCTTACACATATATCTTTCTCACATTGCACTTTATCCATTTTTTTATATACAAAACATTCTTTCACTTTGTACTTTATTATAAAAGCTGTATATCAGCCACTTATTTATTTGTTAACATTAGATGATGTATCCTGTATCTTGTACATAGGATACATACAAGTTTACATAATATATATAGATGAGAACAATGAATGTATATTTTTCAAACAAACAGTATATACACTTTACAATACCATCTTTACGATTTTATATATTTACTAGCGAATTGTCCGTCAAAAAATGACGGCAATAAAATTGTAAGTGAGCTAATGCTGTTTGGTGTATGGTAATCAAATAAATAATACATTAATAAATTAATATACTTTACCTATTTTGAAGTAATAGGCGAGGACGCAAGCATTAGCAACAGCTTGCATGCTCACAACTATATATGTGATGATTAGCTAATGGTGTTCTGCCTCTGAGTCTTACTCATCAAACCTCATATATAGGTAATTTTGAAATATGTGTGTGTTTATCCCTTAACATCTATATTCCTTACCTTGATGTTATTTTCACAAAGGATTCTGGGTCTTGATTTTGTATCAAATAATTACCAGCTTCTGTCAAAAACCCTATGTGAGTACACTTGGGTGAGCCTGTGTGAGGTGACTGAATGAGGTATCTGGGACCTGTGTGAGGTGACTGAATGAGGTGTCTAGGGGCCTGTGTGAGGTGACTGAATGAGGTGTCTAGGACCTGTGTGAGGTGACTGAATGAGATGTCTATGGGCCTGTGTGAGGTGACTGAATGAGGTGTCTAGGGGCCTGTGTGAGGTGACTGAATGAGGTGTCTAGGGGCCTGTGTGAGGTGACTGAATGAGGTGTCTAGGGGCCCGTGTGAGGTGACTGAATGAGGTGTCTAGGACCTGTGTGAGGTGACTGAATGAGATGTCATAGGGCCGTGTGATGTGACTGAATGAGGTGTCTAGGGGCCTGTGTGAGGTGACTGAATGAGGTGTCTAGGGGCCTGTGTGAGGTGACTGAATGAGGTGTGTAGGGGCCCGTGTGAGGTGACGGAATGAGATGTTCATAGGGCCGGTGTGAGGTGACTGAATGAGATGTCTAGGACCTGTGTGAGGTGACTGAATGAGGTGTCTAGGGGCCTGTGTGAGGTGACTGAATGAGGTGTCTAGGACCTGTGTGAGGTGACTGAATGAGATGTCATAGGGCCGTGTGATGTGACTGAATGAGGTGTCTAGGGGCCTGTGTGAGGTGACTGAATGAGGTGTCTAGGGGCCTGTGTGAGGTGACTGAATGAGGTGTGTAGGGGCCTGTGTGAGGTGACGGAATGAGATGTCATAGGGCCGTGTGAGGTGACTGAATGAGATGTCTAGGACCTGTGTGAGGTGACTGAATGAGGTGTCTAGGGGCCTGTGTGAGGTGACTGAATGAGGTGTCTAGGACCTGTGTGAGGTGACTGAATGAGGTGTCTAGGGGCCCGTGTGAGGTGACGGAATGAGATGTCTAGGGGCCTGTGTGAGGTGACAGAATGAAATGTCATAGGGCCGTGTGAGGTGACTGAATGAGGTGTCAAGGGGCCCGTGTGAGGTGACGGTACGAGGTGTCTAGGGGCCCGTGTGAGGTGACGGAATGAAATGTCCAGGGGCCCATGTGGGGTGACGGAATGAAATGTCTAGGGGCCTGTGAGGTGACTGAATGAGGTTTCTAGGGGCCTGTGTGAGGTGATTGAATGAGGTGTCTAGGGGCCTGTGTGAGGTGACTGAATGAGGTGTCTAGGACCTGTGTGAGGTGACTGAATGAGGTGTCTAGGGGCCTGTGTGAGGTGACTGAATAAGGTGTCTAGGACCTGTGTGAGGTGACTGAATGAGGTGTCTAGGGGCCCGTGTGAGGTGACGGAATGAAATGTCCAGGGGACTGTGTGAGGTGACGGAATGAAATGTCCAGGGGCCCGTGTGAGGTGACCGAATGAAATGTCCAGGGGCCCGTGTGAGGTGACCGAATGAAATGTCCAGGGGCCCGTGTGAGGTGACCGAATGAAATGTCTAGGAGTCTGTGTGAGGTGACTGAATGGCCGTGTGAGGTGACTGAATGAGATGTCTAGGAGCCCCTGTGAGGTGACTGAATGAGATGTCTATGGGCCTGTGTGAGGTGACTGAATGAGATGTCTAGGGGCCTGTGTGAGGTGACTGAATGAGGGGTCTAGGGGCCTGTGTGAGGTGACTGAATGAGGTGTCTAGGGGCCCGTGTGAGGTGACCGAATGAAATGTCCAGGGGCCCGTGTGAGGTGACCGAATGAAATGTCTAAGAGCCTGTGTGAGGTGACTGAATGGCCGTGTGAGGTGACTGAATGAGATGTCTAGGAGCCCCTGTGAGGTGACTGAATGAGATGTCTATGGGCCTGTGTGAGGTGACTGAATGAGATGTCTAGGGGCCTGTGTGAGGTGACTGAATGAGGGGTCTAGGGGCCTGTGTGTGAGGTGACTGATATGAGGTGTCTAAGGGCCTGTGTGAGGTGACTGAATGAGGTGTCTAGGGACCTGTGTGAGGTGACTGAATGAGGTGTCTAGGGGCCTGTGTGAGGTAACTGAATGAAATGTCATAGGGCCATGTGAGGTGACTGAATGAGGTGTCAAGGGGCCGTGTGAGGTGACGGTACGAGGTGTCTAGGGGCCTGTGTGAGGTGATTGAATGAGGTGTCTAGGGGCCTGTGTGAGGTGATTGAATGAGGTGTCTAGGGGCCTGTGTGAGGTGACTGAATGAGGTGTCTAGGACCTGTGTGAGGTGACTGAATGAGGTGTCTAGGGGCCCTGTGTGAGGTGACTGAATAAGGTGTCTAGGGACCTGTGGTGAGGTGACTGAATGAGGTGTCTAGGGGCCCGTGTGAGGTGACGGAATGAAATGTCCAGGGGACTGTGTGAGGTGACGGAATGAAATGTCCAGTGGCCCGTGTGAGGTGACGGAATGAAATGTCCAGGGGCCCGTGTGAGGTGACCGAATGAAATGTCCAGGGGCCCGTGTGAGGTGACCGAATGGAAATGTCTAGGAGCCTGTGTGAGGTGACCTGAATGGCCGTGTTGAGGTGACTGAATGAGATGTCTAGGAGCCCCTGTGAGGTGACTGAATGAGATGTCTATGGGCCTGTGTGAGGTGACTGAATGAAATGTCTAGGGGCCTGTGTGAGGTGACTGAATGAGGGGTTTAGGGGCCTGTGTGAGGTGACTGAATGAGGTGTCTAGGGGCCCGTGTGAGGTGACCGAATGAAATGTCCAGGGGCCCGTGTGAGGTGACCGAATGAAATGTCTAGGAGCCTGTGTGAGGTGACTGAATGGCCGTGTGAGGTGACTGAATGAGATGTCTAGGAGCCCCTGTGAGGTGACTGAATGAGATGTCTATGGGCCTGTGTGAGGTGACTGAATGAGATGTCTAGGGGCCTGTGTGAGGTGACTGAATGAGGGGTCTAGGGGCCTGTGTGAGGTGACTGAATGAGGTGTCTAGGGGCCTGTGTGAGGTGACTGAATGAGGTGTCTAGGGGCCTGTGTGAGGTGACTGAATGAGGTGACTAGGGACCTGTGTGAGGTGACTGAATGAGGTGTCTAGGGGCCTGTGTGAGGTAACTGAATGAAATGTCATAGGGCCGTGTGAGGTGACTGAATGAGGTGTCAAGGGGCCGTGTGAGGCGACGGTACGAGGTGTCTAGGGGCCCGTGTGAGGTGACGGAATGAAATGTCCAGGGGCCCGTGTGGGGTGACGGAATGAAATGTCTAGGGGCCTGTGTGAGGTGACTGAATGAGATGTCATAGGGCCTGTGTGAGGTGACTGAATGAGATGTCTAGGAGCCCGTGTGAGGTGAATGAATGAGATATTTTGTAGCCTGTGTGAGGTGACTGAATGAGATGTCTAGGAGCCCGTGTGAGGTGACTGAATGAGGTGTCTAGGAGCCCGTGTGAGGTGACTGAATGAGGTGTCTAGGGGCCCGTGTGAGGTGACGGAATGAAATGTCCAGGGGACCGTGTGAGGTGATGGAATGAAATGTCCAGGAGCCCGTGTGAGGTGACCGAATGAAATGTCCAGGGGCCTGTGTGAGTTGACCGAATTAAATGTGTAGGAGCCTGTGTGAGGTGACTGAATGGCCGTGTGAGGTGACTGAATGAGATGTCAAGGAAGCCCCTGTGAGGTGACTGAATGAGATGTCTATGGGCCTGTGTGAGGTGACTGAATGAAGATGTCTAGGGGCCTGTGTGAGGTGACTGAGATGAGATGTCTAGGGGCCTGTGTGAGGTGTGACTGAATGAGATGTCTAGGGGCCCGTGTGAGGTGACTGAATGAGATGTCTATGGCCCGTGTGAGGTGACTGAATGAGGTGTCTAGGGGCCTGTGTGAGGTGACTGAATGAGATGTCTAGGGGCCTGTGTGAGGTGACTGAATGAGATGTCTAGGGGCCCGTGTGAGGTGACGGAATGAAATGTCCAGGGGACCGTGTGAGGTGATGGAATGAAATGTCCAGGAGCCCGTGTGAGGTGACCGAATGAAATGTCCAGGGGCCTGTGTGAGTTGACCGAATTAAATGTGTAGGAGCCTGTGTGAGGTGACTGAATGGCCGTGTGAGGTGACTGAATGAGATGTCAAGGAGCCCCTGTGAGGTGACTGAATGAGATGTCTATGGGCCTGTGTGAGGTGACTGAATGAGATGTCTAGGGGCCTGTGTGAGGTGACTGAATGAGATGTCTAGGGGCCTGTGTGAGGTGACTGAATGAGATGTCTAGGGGCCCGTGTGAGGTGACTGAATGAGATGTCTATGGGCCCGTGTGAGGTGACTGAATGAGGTGTCTAGGAGCCCGTGTGAGGTGACTGAATGAGGTGTCTAGGAGCCCGTGTGAGGTGACTGAATGAGGTGTCTAGGAGCCCGTGTGAGGTGACTGAATGAGGTGTCTAGGAGCCCGTGTGAGGTGACTGAATGAGGTGTCTAGGGCCCGTGTGAGGTGACCGAATGAAATGTCCAGGGGCCTGTGTGAGTTGACCGAATTAAATGTGTAGGAGCCTGTGTGAGGTGACTGAATGGCCGTGTGAGGTGACTGAATGAGATGTCAAGGAGCCCCTGTGAGGTGACTGAATGAGATGTCTATGGGCCTGTGTGAGGTGACTGAATGAGATGTCTAGGGGCCTGTGTGAGGTGACTGAATGAGATGTCTAGGGGCCTGTGTGAGGTGACTGAATGAGATGTCTAGGGGCCCGTGTGAGGTGACTGAATGAGATGTCTATGGGCCCGTGTGAGGTGACTGAATGAGGTGTCTAGGGGCCTGTGTGAGGTGACTGAATGAGATGTCTAGGGGCCTGTGTGAGGTGACTGAATGAGATGTCTAGGGGCCCGTGTGAGGTGACTGAATGAGATGTCTAGGGGCCCGTGTGAGGTGACTGAATGAGGTGTCTAGGAGCCTGTGTGAGGTGACGGAATGAGATGTCTAGGGGCCTGTGTGAGGTGACTGAATGAGGGGTCTAGGGGCCTGTGTGAGGTGACTGAATGAGGTGTCTAGGGGGCCTGTGTGAGGTGACTGAGATGAGGTGTCTAGGGGCCTGTGTGAGGTGACTGAATGAGGTGTCTAGGGACCTGTGTGAGGTGACTGAATGAGGTGTCTAGGGACCTGTGTGAGGTGACTGAAGGAGATGTCTAGGGGCCTGTGTGAGGTAACTGAATGAGATGTCTAGGGGCCCGTGTGAGGTGACTGAATGAGGTGTCTATAGGACCTTGTGAGGTGACTGAATTAGATGTCTAGGGGTCTCTAGTGACTCGCACTTGTCAGGTAATAGTTGAGTTTGAGTCAGGTACCTGTCAGAAGTTTGTCCAGTCATATGATGAGGTGACCTCGGCTTCCTCTGGGACTCTCTCAGAGATACTGGTACAATATCCTAACACACACACCACCTGAGCCCGCACTGGAGGCCGGTTCTCAAGTCCCCATGCCCGGCTCCAGCCGGATGACTGGCTCGGGGGGAAGTGTGGGAGGCTGTCTGGGTCGGGACTGGGAGGAGCAATCGAGCCACAGCCTATAGTGAAGGGTTTGTTTCCTCTGCAGGGCTCCAGAGCAGTGAGCTGGTCCTACCTTGTCTCTTGCTCGGGTGTTCCCTGGCCCTCTGCCTGGGTGTCCCCCTCCTCCCCGGGCACCATGGCTCTGCGGGCCCTGAGCAATCTCTGACTTCCGAGCCGACAACCCGCGGGAGATTTCCCTGCGGGATTTAGAGGTGCTTCGCGAGGGCCTCACACACACACCACCTGAGCCCGCACTGGAGGCCGGTTCTCAAGTTCCGTGCCATGCTCCAGCTGGATGACTGGCTCGGGGGGAAGTGTGGGAGGCTGTCCGGGCCGGGCCTGGGAGGAGCCATCAAGCCGCAGCCTCCAGCGGAGGGTTTGTATCCTCTGCAGGGCTCCAGAGCAGTGAGCTGGTCCTCCCTTGTCTCTTCCTCGGCTGTTCCCTGGCCCTCTGCCTGGGTGTCCCTCCTCATCGGAGGCTGTCCGGCCGGGCCTGGGAGGAGCCATCAAGCTGCAGCCTCCAGCGGAGGGTTTGTTTCCTCTGCAGGGCTCCAGAGCAGTGAGCTGCTCCTCCCTTGTCTCTGCCTCCGGGTGTTCCCTGGCCCTCTGCCTGGGTGTCCCCATCATCCCTGGGCACCATGGTTCTGTGGGCCCCAGCAATCTATGATTTCCGAGCCCTTGCCAGCAACTACGGGCTCGCTATGCGAGGGCCGCAGTTGCTGGCAAGGAGCGCCTTTGGTGCTCCATGCCAGCAACTGAGGCCCTCGCTTCGCGAGCCGTGGCCCTCACTTCGCGAGCCGTGGCCCTCGCTATGCGAGCCCACAAGAGTTAGCAATGTCTCAAGCGGGCTCACATGCTCACAACTATATATGTGATAGATCTCACTTTCAATATATATCAATTATTTCTTAGAATTATTTATACTTATCTATTTATCCTCACAATTGATATACTTACACAATAAACATGTCACCATAATTACACTCCTTATAATAAATACACATATATTTCTTTGTTATCCACTTTTTTCCTAGGATTATTCATCCCATATTTTCAACACTTAAGTATTTATTCATAAACACTATACTAATTTATTTATTCACTATCAACTTCACAATATAACTTTCCAAACAACTATATCAGCTGTGCCCTGAGGGAGAGATCCATACACCTCTTCAATCTCCCGGTAGTCCTTGGATAGGATACTGGGAGCCGAGGTGTTGGTTATCTCACCTCTGGGGACCTATCTGTGCATTGTTTGGATATAGTCTACACACATTAGTCACCTATCACATGGTGACTTATTTAGATTTTAAACTTTTATTCTTACTACTCACACAATTTATAGGATACTTAGACTTTCATTACTTACAGCAACCCTTTTTTAGAACTTTTAATCTCAAAGCGACGAGTTTTCCAGTTTTATATTAAAAATTATTAAATTATTGAATTTTAAAAGATACATTCTTTGGATTAATAAGGATCCTTCCTTTCTTTTGTATTCAATTTTGATACTGGTGTTTAGCACCATATAACCCTAGCCGGGGTTGTATTTAGGGCCCTGTCTTTGTCTTCATTAGTGCAGCTATATAGCTTTGGTTTAGTCCAATTAGTTTAAAAGAGAACACATTACAGAATTATTTTCTTTTTCTATCTATAAATATCTATCATTAAAAAGTCATCCTTTAAATATCACATATATAGTTGTGAGCGTACGGGCCGTTGCTAACGCTTGCGGGCTCGCGTAGCGAGGGCTGCGTGCAAGGGCCTTAGTTGTTGGGATGGAGCAGCCACCTCCTCCCCACAATGCCCCGCGCAGGGCCGCCCAGTTCAGGTTGCGCTTTAGATCCCCCAGTCTTGGCTCTAGATCCCTCTCCTCACCCCCTGCACAGTGAGTTGTTGCCCTCCCGGTCAGTGCTCCTCCTCCTCTCCTCAGCCCCCCGCGATGCTCCTTCCTCTCCCCCCTGTGCTGCTCTTCCTCTCCTCAGCCCCCCGCAATGCTCCTTCTTCTCTCCCCCCTGTGCTGCTCTTCCTCTCCTCAGCCCCCCGCAATGCTCCTTCTTCTCTCCCCCCTGTGCTGCTCTTCCTCTCCTAAGCCCCCCGCGATGCTCCTTCTTCTCTCCCCCCTGAA